>JAVJIF010018506.1:0-90071 GCA_038442645.1 Agave tequilana
TTTACTTTCCAAAGAAAATACAAGTTTTGTTTTGGTTAGTTGACTTAGGTACATATTTTGATTGATATACATGTCTCAAAATATTTCATATTTTACATCTAGTTTAAAAACATGTATTTCATTCTTTATAGTATGTTACTTAAACTTCAAACCATTTCAAAATATTTTAAAAATTCTTCAAAATTCAAAAATATTTCCAAAATAATTCTATTTCAGGCCTAACGGTCGACCGGCGGTCGACCGGATCTATTTCAGGCCAGATCGGTCGACCGTCTGGTTGACCGGGCCTTGTGGCCTTGGCGTGCACGTCTGCCGTTCGACCGGGCCAATCGACCGACAGAGCTTGCGGTCGACCGACCTTCGACCGACTGCAAGACCCTTAGTCTCGGTTTTGTCGGTCGACCGGCCCGGTCGACGACAGTTCAAAAAAATTTATTTTGTTTAGCTGCGGTCGATCGATCGGTCGACCGAGTCCAACAGCCTTTTTGCCATATAGACTGCCGGTCGACCGGCCCGGTCGACCGGCAGCGCCCAGCAGCCCCAACGGCTATTTTTCTTGAAATCTGTTTTCTGTTTTAATTTTGATGTTTCTTCAGCTATCTCTGATTTTCTGTGGCTCTAATCTGACCTATTGACCTAGGTTAAATGATGAAATGCCATAGCAAATCCCTATAAATAGATGTCATTGTCCCTGTTGAACACAAGAAAAATCCCCATTGTTTTTAAGTTTCAAAAGAAAGAAAAGATTTCAAGCTTTCATTCTCTAAAGTGCTTTCTTTGGCTAAAGTTTTTCAGTTGTTTTCCAGCTCTTTTTACAACTGAAAATTTCTCACTTCACTTCTTGAGCCAAAAATCATCTCCACTTTATAAGAAGTTATAAGAGAGAAGTTTGTGGTCTTTTGATTACCAAGTGACTTGTATTTCCTTGTGTGAGATCCCTCTTGTGTAGAGGTTTGGATTGGTTGGAGTTGGGTACTCCGGTCTTGTGTAGACCAATTGTAATCCCCTTGGGTGTAAAGGTCCGGTGTGAAAATTCCCTTTGCGGATTTAGTGAAATCCTTCACGGTGCTGGAGGCGGGGACGTAGAGCAGTGACTCGAACTTCAAAACAAATTACTTGTGTTTGCGATTGGTTTCCTTATTGCTTTTCATTGCTTTACTTTCCTAACTTGTGATATTGTTTGTTTGCTCTTCTTCATTTCAATCATTTCATTGACTTGCATTTTCGGTCTTACACTCATCTCAACAAGAAAGCAATTACGCGCCTCACTCATAATCTAGAGGAATCAAAGAGAAGAAGATCTAGAGCCCTTCACGGGAAATTCGGCTTCAATTTCTTATTTTGAGTGACCGTTTGCATCATTCATACTTACTTGTTTAAAAAGATCACTAGATTAGCATTAACACCTATTCACCCCCTCTAGGTGTTTTTCAATTGGTATCAGAGCTTGGTCTCTAGGCTCTTAGCTTAACAACCTTAGAGAAATCCTATATTGCTAATCACTCTATTCATTTTCATCCTCATACACTTAGTTAAAATGACCGAAGGAATTAAGACCCCACCCAAGTTGATGGTCTTAACTTTCCCATATGGAAGGTTAAGATGACCGTATTTTTGCAATCCTTAGGGAGCCGGCTTGCAAAAGCGGTGACTAAACTTTTAGCGCACCCCTTGGTGATGAGGACACTTGGTCCAAATTGCCACGAAAGAGTTTGATGCTAATGCTAGGGCACACTATTGTAGTACACCTAGAGGGGGGTGAATAGGTGTACGGCTAATCTAATGAACAAATGCGGAAATTAAAAACTAAATTGTAACACACTTAATGTAATCAACGAGTGTAGCCGAATTCCCGGTGAAGGCTCTGGACTAACTCCTCTTGATTTCTCTGAATAAGAGTTGAGGTGCTATATAAAGCTCTCGTGATTAAACACAAGTGAGGCACACACAAACAAGCCAAGCATATAATATATGAATGAGCAATATGAAATGATGCAAGGTACAATATAAAGAGAGAGTTAGAGTCAATGAATCAAACACAAACACAAAAATTTGTTTCGAGGTTCGAGCACCCAGCTCTACGTCCCCGACTTCACACAGAAGGATTTCTACTAACTTGTCCATACAGGACTCCCACACAGGGAACCTCCACTGAGGATTTCGGGCAAATACAACCGGGAGTACACAACTCCTCTCTCAACCGAATACAACCTCTCACTAGAGGCAATGCACAACCAACACACAAACCACCTCACACAAGAGGGGTAGGCACTTAGCTAATACAAATCAATCACCTCACACTTGAGGGATTCCAACACAACTCCACCTCTCACTAGAGGGAGCCAACACAATCTCAACCTCTCAATAGAGGGAGCCAACCACAACTTCCACAATCACCTCACAGTAGAGGGATACCAAATCAATCTTCTCTCACTAGAGGGATATCACAATGAAGGAAGTTTACAACTGGTGGTTTCCACAACCACAAACTAATTTTTCCACAAAAAATAAAAATCCTATAGATAGGATAGCAAGATAAGCTCAAGTGTGAGAAAACAAAGTGTTTTGAACAAAGAAAAATCACTTGGAAAAATCTACAAATAGATATAGAATTTTTAGACCAAAAAAAATTCCCAAAAGACTATTTTCTTTGAATTTACAAACACTTTAAAAACAAATGAAGATTGATCTTTTAAACCAAAAACTCTTTCGAAAAATAAGTGTTAAAACAATTAAGAAGATCATGAATTTTTCTCTCTAAAAAACTTATGGAGAAACCTTTCTCAAATGGGTTATAAATAGCCCCATAAAATTTGCCCGTTGGTAGCTGACAAGGTCAGAAATGACCTTCCGGTCGACCGGCCAACGGTCAAAAAATTGACCGTTGAGCCTGCCGGTCGACCGCGCCCAGAACCAGAGGGCAACGGCTCTCTGGCCGGTCGACCGCCTGGTCGATTGGGACAACCCGAGAGTGGGTTGCCTTCAGTCGGTTGACCGCTCGGTCGACCGGCCCAAGGGGCTGGCCTGCGTGTACGTTCTTGTGCACGTCGGTCGACCGGTCCGGTCGACCGACTCTAGGTCCGGTCGACCGGCCCGGTCAACCGCCAGAGCCTGGCAGGGCTGATTATAGGACTTGAAAACTGGGTTTTAATTACCAAATAAATCTCATAAATTCTCTAAAAATCCTCAAAAATAAGTTCTTAAATTCTCTTTGAAATACAAACATGTGTGAAAAAAAATTCAACACATATTTCAAACAATTTGAACCATTTTTGTGACTTACAAATTTTGTCAAAAACAAAAAATAGTATTTTTTAGAAACCAAACTTCTAAAGGAAAATACGATTTTTCTATAAACTTGTATAAATACAAAAACATGATATTGAAACAACTTGAAGCATGTTGTATATGGATATAATCCAATATACATGAAAGATATATATATATATATATATATATATATATATATATATATATATATATATATATATATATATATATATATTAATGTTTTTGACTTAAAATCCAAAATACGTTTTGTTAAAATACCAAAACACCAAACTCATGAAATAGATTATCAAACTAAGTTTGTTTAAATAGTTGAAGCATACATGTATATAGAACAAATCTAATATACATTAAACCATGTAAACTTGTTTTGATTTTATCTATTCATGAAAACCAAGATCGGCTAAACCAAAAATCGAAAACCAAAACATGAAACTTAAATAAGTGTGTATGTCGTGAACTTGAGCATATCACACTATCTAATCTTTAACATGAATCTAAAACATAAACTAAACAATGTACCGAAGTTTTCTTGTAGAGCGCCGTCTCCAAGTCGACTCGATCCAAACGTGATCCACCGAGCTTGACTCCAACGAGTGCTAGATATGAACTTTGACGCTCGGGCTCTTGAATCACTAAGTAAAAGCTCCAAAACATCTTTGTTGAAGCTAATCACCTACTAATATCTTGGTTAAGTATCTGAAACTAAACATCACAAGATTATTAGTAAACAATAACTACATGAGTTAATCATCATCAAAACTAGAGTAGAAGGCCTCTGGGCCAACAATCTCCTCCTTTTTGATGATAAGAAAACTCATGGAGTTATATATGTATGGATTAAAGTTAAGCTTCAAAGAAGCTCCCCCTTAACTCATGCATAACGATAAACAATAAATATATGCAATGAATGCTAAATATGAATATGCATCAATATGCATAAAATAATGAAATGAATATGCTCTTGATACCAAACTTTTAAAATAAATTTCTTTTCCTTTTTAAAATAAATATGTTCTTTAAATAATTGCTCTTAGTACCAATAAAAATTTCAATTTGAAACATTTTATCAATAAAAGCAATAAAAGCTTTGAAAGTACACCTAGAGTGGGGGTGAATAGGTGTACCGCTAATCTAATGAATTAAATGCGGAAATTAAAAACTAATTGCAACTACACTTAGTGCAACCAACGAGTGTAGCCGAATGGGTACAAATGCATGAATCATCAAAACTAGACTATACTAGCACATCTAATGGGTACAAATGAGTGTTCAAGCACAACATATAATGATCTATTTGTGACCCACTATATGTACAAGTATATATCCTAGTTTTAATGAAAACTAACATTTAAACAAGTAATTAAAACATGATGCATAAAACATGACATAAATCAACATGATAATCATAAATAAGATCATTATGTAAATACACATGCTATTAGAACTATGATATACATAATAGCTAAACAATGGTGAGAACACAACATATGGGTCCATATAAACATGGGTGATCTCAAATGCTATACATGCATGTCAATGATCTAATAAACATGGCATCATCATAATAATCTATAAACATCAAAAACATGCTAATGATGAATAAAATGAAAAGCATGTAAATAAAACGGGAGTTAGAGATCGATACCAAAACCGATGAAGGCACCTCTCTAGTTCTCCAAACCAAGGTGGTCCTCCCACCAAAACTTCCCTTGAAAGTGATGCATCCAAATAGTCCTCATGAAGCTCGGAACGCATCCACCTCAAGGCACCATAACTCTCACATCATGCGAGAGCCCACACCTACATCAAATACAATAGGGGTGGTCTTTGATACCCATACTTTTTTGGGTCCATGGAGGTTAGTCCCTTTCCTAACCCAAACAAACTTATTTGCTAAATTTACATCATGTACTCTATCATAGCAAAATTTAGCAAGGTGGCCCTTACGTCCACAATGTGTACAAGTGTACACATGAGCATACAACGTGTTATGTTTGTGATCGTGAGGAGCATGTGTATGCCGTGAAGGGTATGCATGCATAGATGGAACTTGTTTCCTTCGAAACAAAGATTCCAAACGTGTATGACTCAAAACACAATGGCTCAAAGTGGAGCCCAAACAATCAATATTCTTCTTTAGCATAGATATATCATTTTCAATTAAAGAAGAAGTGTGGCATGCAATAGGTGAGCTAGGTGAACCTACACTAGCATGGCTAACATGTGTATCTATATCATTTTTCAAAACAATATTCTTCTTTAAACAAACTTCCAAGTCCTTTGAAATAGAATCAATTTTTATTTCAAGGATTCATTTTCTTTTACAACAAATCAAGTTTTGAAGTTAAAACTTTATTTTTCTTCAAAACATCATTACAATCATTTCTATTTTTCAAAATCTCATTTTCCTTTAGGGCAAGGTCTAGTTGAGATTTAAGTGAGTCACGTTCACTTGATATCTCTTCCTTCTCTTGCAAAATCAAATCAAGTCTTGAACATAAATCCTTGTTTTCTTTATTGAGTTCAAAACTCTTATTTTTCAAAGATTATATTTTTCTAAAAGTTTTTCACAAACAATAGAAAGTTCTTCATTCAAGGCATTGGCATCAATATTCTCATCACAAGAAGAGCTAGCATCATCATTATCTAATTGAGTTTCTGAGTATACCTCAAGGGAGTCATTCCCTTGGACCATGTAGCATCGTGGCTCGGATTCTCCACTAGATTCCTCCTCTGTTTGGATTGGCAATTGAAGCTTGGAGGTGGTCAACATGTTTCACACTGCAAAGGCGGAATCACAGTTAGAAATAAGCATAAGATATTCTTTAGTAAGCCTGCTTCTAAGTGCCTCAAGGGCTTGTGCATTGGCCTCTATATGATTGCAATCACCAAGATAGCATTTCTTGGTAGCAGCAAGAAAAACATGCAAGCCTAGGGTTTTCAAATACATGGACATCCTAAATTTCTACATGTCAATGTTGGAGACATCGAACATGGGAGGTGACAAGCAATCCATGAGTGTGTGTAAACAAATAGTGTGCAAATGCAAATGATAGATTAGCTAACCAAGATCACACTCCTAGGTGGTTAAACCAATATCATTAGCGTAGGCTCTGATACCAATTAAAAGTACACCTAGAGGGGGTGAATAGGTGTACCGCTAATCTAATGAAGTAAATGTGAAATTAAAAACTAATTGCAACTACACTTAGTGCAACTAACGAGTGTAGCCGAATTCCCCGTGAAGGGCTCTGGACTATCTTCTCTTGATTCCTCTGAATAAGAGTTGAGGCGCTCTATGAACCTCTCGTGGTTAAGCATAAGTGAGGCACACAAACACACAAGCATATATATGATATAACAAAGTAAAGCAATGAACAAATAAAGAGAGAGAGAGTTTAGAGTCAATGGATCAAACGCAAACAACAAGATGTGTTTCGAGGTTCGAGCACCGAGCTCTACGTCCTCGCCTTTACCTAGAAGGATTTCCAATCCACTAGGAGTACTGAACTCCTCTCTCAACCAATACAACCTCCACCGAGGCAATACAAAGGGTCTACCGAAGACCGGAGTACCGAACTCCACCAATCCAACCACAACCTCAACCTCTACCAAAGAGGGAGCTAACCACAACCCAAATCAACCTCTACCAAAGAGGGATACAACAAGAAAGGGTTTACAACTTGGTGGTTTCCTCAACCACAAATAATTTCCCACAATAAATGATCCTATAGTATAGGATAGGAGATATAGCTCAAGTGTGGAAAACCAAGAGTTTGAAAACAAAAACACAAAGAAAAGTACTTGGGAAAACAACTTGTATTTGATAGAAATGAAGAACTAAGCAAATATCCCAAATCCAAATTTTCTTAATTTTTTCAAACCCTAAAAACAAAACAAAGATAGATCTTTTGAAGCTCTAAAACACTTTTGAAATCTTGTATAAACACTTAAGAAAGTAGGAAATTTTCTCTTTCAAAAACCTTAGCCAAAACCCTAAATAAATGGGGTTTAAATAGGCCTTCAAAGAAACTAGCCGTTGGAGCTGAAAATCAGCTCTAGCGGCTGGCGGTCGACCGGCCCGGTCGACCGCCAACGGACAAATTTTTGACCGTTGGAGGCTAGCGGTCGACTGCCCGGTTGACCGTTCCAATCCAGAGAGCAAATGCTCTCTGGCCGGTCGACCGCTCGGTCGACCGCCCATGCCTTACGGTCGACCGCCCCCACCCGAGAGTGGGGTGCTTGCAGTCGGTCGACCACTCGGTCGACCGGCCCAAGTGGCAAGCCAGCGTGCACGTTTTGTGCACTCGGTCGACCTGTCTGGTCGACTGTCAGAGCCTGGCAGAAGGCATTCTGGGACAGAAAATCTGGGTTTAAAATATTCTAGAAAATCCCATAAAACTTCTAAAATTCCACAAAAATAGTTTTATCATAATACATTGAAATACAAACTTGTGTGAAAAATTCCAACACAAATTTCAAACTTTTTTTGAACCATTTTTGTGACTTATAAATTTTACCGAAAACCAAAAACCGTATTTTTCAAAACTTTATTTTTCAAATGGAAATCCGATTTTTCCAAAACTCATCCAAATACAAAAACATGATACTTAAACACATTGAAGCATGTTGCATATGGACATAAGTCCAATATACATGAAACATATATATATCCATGTTTTGACTTTATTTCCAAAAATATGTTTTTATAAAATACCATAACACCAAAACTCATGAATAGGCATATCAAAATATGTTTGTCTAAGATATGAAGCATGTATGTATATAGAACATATCTAATATACATTTAAACAATGTAAACTTGTTTTGAATCTAATTATTCATGAAAACAAGATCGGTTAAACCAAAAACCGAAAACCAATATCCAAAACATAAAACGTGTGTGTGTTGTGAACTTGAGCATATCACACTATTCTAATCTTTACAAATGGATCTAAAACAAACTATAAACTATGTACCGATGTCTACTTGACGAACTCCGTCCTCAAGTCGACTCGATCCAAATCGTGATCCACCGAGCTTGACTCCAACGAGTGCTATATATGATCTTGATGCTCGGGCTCTGGAATCACCATGTGAAAGGCTTCAAAACTCCTTTGTTGAAGCTAATCACCAACTAATATCTTGGTTAAAGATATGAAACTAAACATCATAAGATTATTAGTAAACATAACTACATGAGTTAATCATCATCAAAACTAGAGTGGAAGGCCTCTGGGCCAACAAGCTTTTGATACCAATCAATAAAAACCCTTGATACCAATTGAAAGATAATCAATAAAAGCTCTTGATATCAACAATAAAATTTTTAACAAAAGTACTTGATACCAAAAATAAAACAACAAAATATGTTCTCTTGATACCAATATCAATAAAACATCAAAATATCAAACAAACTTTCTTAATACCAATATGAAACAAACTTTGGTATAAACAAATAAACAATAAAAACATGCATATAAACTCAAATACTTCTCCCCCTTTTTATCAATCATCAACAAAGGGGTCAAAGAAACAATAAAACAATGTTCTCCCCTTTTTGTCTTAAACAAAAAAATATCAACAAGGGGTGAAATCAAATCAAAACATTATGATACGAATTAAAAAAGAATATATCAATTTAGTGTATCATCATATCAATAAAACATACCAATTGAAAGTACATAAAGTAAATGTTTTTAATTTAAATAAACATGTCTATATTTTTACCAATTATAAGTAATTAAAACATGTTAAAGAAATTAATCAAAAAATTTGATATCAATAGAATAATGTAAACAGATATCAATAGTAAAGATTAGTACCGATAGAAAGTAATTTTTCATTAGGAGCATATGATACCAAAAATAATCAATACATTTTTCAACATAAAGTGTGGGAGTAAAATACTAAAGGTAAACAAAACCAATTAAAAAGTGAAATACGAATTTCTCCCCCTTTATGAAATACCAAATAAAATGATGCATAAGCTTGTATAAGATACCAATTGAAACATAATCAATTGAAATATAATAGTCATTTAAGAAATCAAGCTTAGCATAACTAAAATTTGTGCTCAAAGATATAGAGATATAGTAAGCACAAATAAAACATATATATGTATAGAAAATTGAATACCAATCGAAATTGATACTATTTGAAGTGTAAGCATACATTTATAGAAACATATATGAGTATACAAAAAGATGTCAATAGTGATACCAATTGAAAAAATCCAATGATACCAATTGAAAACATAATAAGATCAAGTGTATAACTCATATTTCCTCCCACCCATTTCATGCACATGTTTTAAATGGATTTTTAATGCATATAAGGCATGGTCGCCCAACCAACCGCCCTTCAATAGGTAGGGTTTTCAAAAATAAGTTTAAAAATATATTATATTTGAAAACTCTACCATATGAAGAATACAAACTAGTTATATAAAAAATTTGAAAAACTAGAACGAAATCCTTCAAGCAAGGAATAAAAATATATATTTAATGAAACATGAAAATCACTCAACAATTTACACTCAAAAGATATAAAGCTCATATAGGACTCATGAAAACAAAATCATGAGAAAATATCAAATAATGTGAGTGTACAAGGTTTGTGAAAGACAAGTCGTGAAAATAGGCAATGAGCTCAATATGAAATTCCGTAAAACATGAAACACAAGAAAATCATCAAAATTAGAATCCTTCAAGGTATATATATGTCTTGTACAAACTAAAGTATACATACATATCCAAATATAAACGAGTCCACAAAAATATATGCATGAAGGCAAGTGGCTCAAGGATGTATATGTATAGCTATTAATTTGGGCAAAATAGACATATACAAGAAGTTAAACATATAAACATGAAAAACATGTACAATATGGGAATACAAGTCAAATGCATGAATCATCAAAACTAGGCTATTCTAGTACATCTAATAAGTACAAATGGGCGTTTAAGCACAAACACATAATAATCTATTTGTGGCTCACTAGTTGTACAAGTATATACCTAAGTTTTAATGAAACTAACATCTAAACAAGTAATCAAAACATGAAGCATAGAAATCAAAACAAACTCATAAACATACATATGATCATTATGTACATGCACATGCATAGATCTAGGACATACACATTAGTTAAAACAAATGTGAGAACACAAAGGTATAAATCCATATTAAACATGGGTGTCTTAAATAACTAATCATGTATATCACTAATTTAAATATCATGGCATATAACATACTAATCATGAAACATGCTAAAAAATGAATAATATGAAAAGCATGTAAACAATAAATGAGGAGTAAGAGATTGTTACCAAAACCGAAAAGGGGCACATCTCCATATCTCCAAACCGAGGTGGTCCTCCCACCAAACTCCCCTTGAAAGTGATGCATCCAAATAGTCATCTTTAAGCTCGGAACGCATCTACCTCAAGGCACCATCACTCTCACGTCATGTGAGAGCCCACACCTACATCAAATAAAATAGGAGTGGTCTTTGGTACCCTTACTCTTTTGGGTCCATGGGGGTTAGCACCTTTCCTAACCCAAATAAACTTAGTTGCTAAATTTGAATCATGTATACGATCATAACAAAATTTAGCAAGGTAGCCCTTACGTCCACAATGTGTACAAGTGTATACATGAGCATACATTGTGTGATGGGTGTGACCGTGAGGAGCATGTGTATGCCATGTATGGTGTGCATGCATAGGAGGAACTTGTTTCTTTCGAAACAAAGATTCCAAACGTGAGTGGTTCATAGCACAATGGCTTAAAGTGGAGCCCAAACAATCAACACTCTTCTTAAGCATACAAATATCATTTTCAATCATGGAAGAAGAGGTGCAGGCAATAGGTAAGCTAGATGAAGAAGCTACACTAGCATGACAAATATGAGAGTCTAAATCAACTTTTAAAGATTTATTTTCATTTAAGCAAACTTCTAAATCTTTTGAAATCAAATCAATTTTGTTTTTCAAAGAGATATTTTCTTTTAATACAAAATCAAGTTTTGAAGACAAGTTTTCATTCTTCTTCAAAATATCATTATAATCATTTTTATTTTCAAAATTTCAATTTCTTTTAGGGCAAGTTCAAGTTTAGATTTCAATGAATCCCTTTCATTAGAAATCTCCACTTTCTCTTGCAAAATCAAATCTAGTTTTGAACACAAATCTTTATTTTCTTTGTTAAGTCTAAAACTCTTCTTTTTCAAAAGATTATATTTTTCAAGCAATTTTTCACATACAATTGATAGTTCTTCATTCAAAGCATTTGAATCAACATAATCATCACAAGAAGACTAGCATCATCACCATCTAATTGAGATTCCAAATATACCTCAGGGGAGTCATTCTCTTGGACCATGTAGCATTGTTGCTCGGATTCTCCACTAGATTCATCCTCTACAATGGTTGGCATTTGAAGCTTGGAGGAGGTCAAAGTGTTCCACACTGTAAAGGCAGAATCACAGTTAGAAACTAACATAAGATATTCTTTGTTAAGCGTGCTTCTAAGTGCCTCAAGGGCTAGTGCATTGGCCTCTATATGCTTGCTATTATCAAGATAGGATTTCTTGGTAGCGGAAAAGAAAACATGCAAGCCTAGGGTTTTTAGGTACATACTCATCCTAAATTTCTACATGTCAATGTTGGAAACATCAAACATGGAGGTGTCAAGCAATCCATGAGTGTGTGTAAACAATATACGTGAGCAAATGCAAATGATAGATTAGCAAAAATCAGGATCACATTCCTAGGTGGTTAAACTAATATCAGGAGCGTAGGCTCTGATACCAATTGTAAGTACACCTAGAGGGAGGTGAATAGGTGTACGGCTAATCTAATGAACAAAATGCGAAAATTAAAAACTAAATTGCAGCACACTTAATGTAACCAATGAGTGTAGCCGAATTCCCGGTAAAGGACTCTGGACTAACTCCTCTTGATTCCTCTGAATAAGAGTTGAGGTGCTATATAAAGCTCTCGTGGTTAAACACAAGTGCGGCACACACAAACAAGCCAAGCATATAATATATGAATGAGCAATATGAAATGATGCAAGGCATAATATAAGAGAGAGAGAGAGAGTTAGAGTCAATGGATCAAACACAAACACAAAGATTTGTTTCGAGGTTCGAGCACCCAGCTCTACGTCCCCGCCTTCACACAGAAGGATGTCCACTAACTTGTCTACACAGGACTCCCACATAGGGAACCTCCACGAGGATTTGGGACAAATACAACCGGGAGTATACAACTCCTCTCTTAACCGAATACAACCTCTCACTAGAGGCAATGCACAACCAACACACAAACTACCTCACACAAGAGGGGTAGGCACTTAGCCAATACAAATCAATCACCTCAAACTTGAAGGATTCCAACACAAACTCCACCTCTCACTAGAGGGAGCCAAACACAATCTCCACCTCTCACTAGAGGGAGCCAACCAGAACTTCCACAATCACCTCACAATAGAGGGATACCAAATCAGTCTCCTCTCACTAGAGGGATATCACAATGAAGGAAGTTTACAACTTGGTGGTTTCCACAACCACAAACTAATTTTCCCACAAAAAATAAAAATCCTATAGATAGGATAGCAAGATATGCTCAAGTGTGAGAAAACAAAGTATTTTAAATAAAGAAAATCGCTTGAAAAAAATCTCCAAATAGATATAGAATTTTTAGACCAAAAACAATTTCCCAAAAGACTATTTCTTTGAATTTACAAACACTTTAAAAATAAATGAAGATTGATCTTTTAAACCAAAAAATCTTTTGAAAAACAAGTGTTAAAACACTTAAGAAGATCAGGAATTTTTCTCTCTAAAAACTTGTGGAGAAACATCTCTCAAATGGGGTATAAATAGGCCCCATAAAAATTTGCCCGTTGGCAGCTGACAAGGTCAGAAATGACCTTCCGGTCGACCGGCCAACAGTCAAAAAATTCACCGTTGAGCCTGCCGGTCGACCGCCCGGTCGATCGCGCCCAGAACCAGAGAGCAACGGCTCTCTGGCCGGTCGACCGCCCCGGTCGACCGGGACAACCCGAGAGTGAGTTGCCTTCAGTCGGTCGACCGTCCCAAGGGGCTGGTCTGCGTGCACGTTCTTGTGCACGTCGGTCGACCGGTCCGGTCGACCGAATCTGGGTCCTGTCGACCGGCCCGGTCGACTGCCAGAGCTTGGCAGGGCTAATTATAGGACTTGAAAATTGGGTTTTTAATTACCAAATAAATCCCATAAATTCTCTAAAAATCCAAAAAAATAAGTTCTTAAATTCTCTTTGAAATACAAACATGTGTGAAAAAAATTCAACACATATTTCAAACAATTTGAACCATTTTTGTGACTTACAAATTTTGCTGAAAACCAAAAACGGTATTTTCTAGAAACCAAACTTCTAAAGGAAATACGGTTTTTCTATAACTTGTATAAATACAAAAACATGATATTGAAACAACTTGAAGCATGTTGTATATGGATATAATCCAATATACATGAAAGATATATATATCAATATTTTTGACTTAAAATCCAAAAATACGTTTTGTTAAAATACCAAAACACCAAACTCATAAAATAGATTATCAAACTAAGTTTGTTTAAATAGTTGAAGCATACATGTATATAGAACAAATCTAATATATATTAAACCATGTAAACTTGTTTTGATTCTATCTATTCATGAAAACCAAGATCAGTTAAACCAAAAACTAAAAACCAAAACATGAAACTTAAACAAGTGTGTGTGTTGTGAACTTGAGCATATCACACTATCTAATCTTTAACAATGAATCTAAAACATAAACTAAACAATGTACCGAAGTCTTCTTGTAGAGCGCCGTCTCCAAGTCGACTTGATCCAAACGTGATCCACCGAGCTTGACTCCAACGAGTGCTAGATATGAACTTTGACGCTCGGGCTCTTGAATCACCAAGTGAAAGCTCCAAAACATCTTTGTTGAGGCTTATCGCCTACTAATATCTTGGTTAAGTATCTGAAACTAAACATCACAAGATTATTAGTAAACAATAACTACATGAGTTAATCATCATCAAAACTAGAGTGGAAGGCCTCTGGGCCAACAAATATACCTTGCTTCAAGCTCTTAATGATGATGATATTTTTAGAGTCATTCATTGCAAATCCGCATATGAGATTTGGACTCACTTACTTGTCACTCATGAGGGAACTTCACAAGTAAAGAGGGTCAAAATTGACCTTCTTCATTCCCAATATGAAAACTTTTCCATGCAAGAAAATGAAACCATAGATGATATGGTTACAAAATTTACAAAGATTACTAATGGTCTTTCTTCTTTAGGTGACGGCATTGACAACGACCAAAAAGTAAGGAAGATCATCTGTGCACTCCCTCCATCTTGGGACGTCAAAGCCACAACTTTGAAGGAGCTCAATGACAAGAAAGAAATGGAGCTCATCGGTCTCATTGAGAATCTCAAGACCCATGAGATGGAAAGAAAAGTAAGAGGAGATGAATCCTCCCAAGAAGAAAGCAATCGCCTTCAAGAGCTCTTCCACCTACTCCGACGAAGACGATGAGGAAGAGGAGGATGAAGGTCTTTCTCTTCTTATAAAGAACGTTTGGAGAATGTACAACAAGGCAAAGTTCCAAAATAGAAGGAGATGGCAAGGTAAAGAAGAGAGGAAAATCATTTGCTTCAATTGCTAGAAGCCGGGTCACATTGTTGCGGAATGTCCAAAAAACAAAGGCAAACCCTCCACCTCCAAGAAGCCATACAAAAAGAAAGCTTTAAAGGCTACTTGGGATTCGGAGAGTGAATCCGATGAGGAAGTCGACACCGCCAACATGTGCTTCATGGCAAATGAAAGCACAAGCAAGGTAACCCCCGATACATCTATTGAAGATTGTGAACTACCTATTGATGGATTAGGAGAAACTTTTGAAGAACTATCTCATAACTATGATTTTCTCAAAAAGAAATACTTAAAAATGAAAAAGGATAATTAATCACTTAACCATAAAGTTTTCATTCTCACAAAAGAAAAAGATGAATTATTTTCAACTCTCACTTCTACTCAAAGGATTTTGATGACTATAAAATTTCTTGCAAAGGTAAATTTTCACAAATTGATGAAAATGAGATTTTCATGCTAAAGAAGAAAATTGATTCATTAGGAGTAGTTTTGAAGAAATTTGAATTTGATAAAACTAGACTAGAGGCTATGTTTCCTAAGAAACATGTCCGAAAGAAACAATCACATGTTACTCACACTCATGTTCATAAATCACAACCTTTACATCATGCTAAGCACCCTAAACATGACCACACTCCACACACTCATCATGCATTTATATATGGTAAAGTTTATGCATGCACATATTGTGGCCGTAAGGGTCATTTGGTTAAATTTTGCTATGATAGGATAAATGCATCGTATAATCATGTTTGGGTTCGGAATACTAACATTCAAGGACCCAAGAAAGTTTGGGTACCAAAGTCAACAAATTTGTTAAATGATGTAGGTACATTCCAAAGCCCAACGACGTAAGGAGCGGTGATATCTTGATAGTGGTTGCTCAAGGCACATGACTTAGGATATCAACAACTTCGCAACCCTATCAAGATCCATGAAGGTGGCACTGTCACCTTCGGAGATGACGCTAAAGGAAAAATCATTGTTATTGTTAATGTTAAACTTGATACATCTCCTTTAATAGAAAATGTTGTTTTAGTTGATGGCCTCAAGCATAATCTCTTGAGTGTTAGTCAACTTTGTGATAAGGTTTTAATATTGTTTTTGATGACCTAGCATGTAGTGTTATTGATAGACAATCCAATGCATGTATATGTTTCGGATTTCGTGAAAATAATGTATACATGATTGATATGTCTAAAATGCTATGCAATGCTACTTGTTTGAATGCCTTCGATGATGACTCTTGGTTGTGGCATAGGAGATTAGGCCACACTTTTGACCATCTATCTAGATTAAACAACAAGGAAATGGTGAAAGGTATTCCTTACTTGAAATTTAAAAAGGACCACATTTGTGATGCGTGCCAACTTGGGAAACAAATCAAGTCCTATTTCAAATCATTCAAGGATATCATGACATCACGACCTTTGGAGTTGATCCATATGGATTTGTTTGGTCCTATAAAAACCAAAAGTCTAAGCGGGAATCGTTTTGCTTTCGTTTTAGTTGATATTTCTCTCATTTTACTTGGGTTTTCTTTTTAGAGCATAAAAATCAAGCCTTTTCACATTTTCAAGCCTTTAAGAAAGGAGTTGAAAAGGAAAAAGATTCTTCGATTTAAGAATAAGAAGTGATAAAGGTGGTGAATTCAATAACTAACTCTTTACCACTTTTTGTGAAGAACATGAAATTAAGCATGAACTATTTTATCCTAGAACTCCACAACAAAATGGAGTCGTTGAGAGGAAAAATCGTACATTACAAGAAATGGCTAGGACAATGATAAATGAGTACGGTCTCCCTCAAAACTTATGGGCCGAGGCCGTAAACACATCTTGCTACATATCAAATAGGGTTTTCTTATGCAAAAATACCTCTAAAACATCTTTTGAGATTTATTATTCTAGAAAACCAAATGTTTCATACTTTAAAGTTTTTGGTTGTAAATGTTTTGTTTTAATACTAAAAATAATTTAGGTAAATTTGATGCAAAATCATATGAAGCAATTTTTGTTGGTTACTCTAACACTAGTAAAGCTTATAGAGTCTTCAATAAATCATCTTTGACTATTGAAGAATCTATATATGTAAAGTTTGAGGAATCTAATGTGTTTTTGAGAATGTTGTAGAAATAGATTCCCTAAATGAAGACATGGAGAAGATTACTTTGAAGGACTCACCTACTCTTGAAGACATATCAAAGGTTGATGAGGAAGATGATGTTCAAGAAGTTGAAGTGGAGACACACACAACCACTTCCAAAAGATTGAAGATTCACTCCACATCATCTCAAGGATCTTATTATAGGTGAAGTATTAAAAGGGGTAACTACTCATTCTAAACTTCATGATCTTTGTGGGCACTACGCATTTATTTCTCATGTTGAACCAAAGAACATCCTCGAAGCCGAGGGCGACTCATATTGTTGCTAGCCATGCAAGAGGAGCTCAATCAATTCGAGCGCAACCAAGTTTGGCATCTTTTTCCTAGGCCCTATGATAGACCAACAATTGATACTAAGTGGATCTTTAAGAACAAGTTGGATGAGTCGGGTAATGTTGTTAGGAATAAAGCTAGGTTAGTGGCCCAAGGTTACACTCAAGTCGAAGGTATCGATTTTGAGGAAACTTTTGCACCCGTAGCACGACTTGAAGCCATACGGATGACACTTGCATTTGCTTCATATAAAGATTTTAAACTTTTTCAAATGGATGTAAAAAAGTGCTTTCTTAAATGGATTTATTGAAGAGGAAGTGTATGTTGAAGAACCCCCCAGGTTTGTTGATCCTACACATCCGGATTTTGTTTTCAAACTAGACAAAGCTCTTTATGGTTTAAAACAAGCCCCTAGGGCTTGGTATTGTTGGCCCAAAGGCCTTCCACCCTAGTTTTGATGATGATTAACTCATGTAGTTATGTTTACTAATTATCTTGTGATTTTAGTTACAGATCATTGATCAAGATATTAGTTAGTGATTGCTTCAAAAAGAGGAGTTTAGAAGCCTTCACATGGTGATTCCCGTGCCCGAGCATCAAGATCATACCTTTGCACTCGGTGGATCACGTTTGGGATCGAGTCTACTTGAAGATGGAGATCGTCAAGAAGGCTTAGGTATCTTAGTTTAGTTTAGTGTGTTTAGATCCATTTGTAAAGTTTAGTATAGTTGATATGCTCAAGTGCACAACACACACACAAGTTTTATGTTTGGATATTGGTTTTTCGGTTTTTAGTTTAACCGATATGTGTTTTCATGAATAGATTGATCAAAATAAGTTTACATGGTTTATATGTATAGTAGATGTATTCTAGTTATACATACATGCTTACACTTCCTATACAAACTTATTTTGACTATCTTATTCATGTATTGAAATATCAAGTTTGATAAAAATACAAGTGTTGATTTTTGATAAAATTTACAAGACATAAAAATAATTTGAATATGTTGATATATGTCTTGAAATTTTATCACTTGTTTGTGTTTTAATATAAAATGTTAAAACAAGTTTTGTGGATTTTTGGAAGACTTAAAAGATTTTTCAAAATATTTTTAAACTGTTTTTCTGACCCAGATTTCTGTTCCAGGCTTCAACCAGTCGACTACTCAACTGACCAAGTTGACTTGGGATGAAGTCGGTCGACCGGGTCGGTCGACCGACGTGCACAGATCTGTGCACGTTTGGCTGACACAGGGACGGTCGACCGGGTCTGAGAGCAGTGCTCTCTGTTTGTTTGGGTCGACCGGCGGTCGACCGGGTCTGCCCAACGCTCATATTTCAGACCGTTGGCGGTCGGCCGGGTCGGCCGACTGGCAGCCTGTCAGGCTGCCAGATCAGCCTAACGGCTAGTTTTCTGATGGGGCTATAATACCCCATCTCTTCATGTTTTTAAGTAAGATTTTAAGAGCCAAAATTTCTCTGATATACAAGTGTTTTAAACAAGTTTTCAAAAGTGTTTTTGGGCTTAAAACTTCCAATCTTATTTGTTTTGGGTTTTTTGAAAAATCAAAGAGAACTAGGTTTTTGGGATATTGTATTGGTTTTCATTTTCTATCATTTACAAGACATTTCCCAAGTAGTTTTTCTTTGTTGCTTGTTTCCAAAAACACCTTGATTCCACACTTGAGCTATCTTCTATCCTAATCTATTAGGATCATTTGTTTTGTGGAAAAAGAAAAAAAAAAAGAGAAGTGTTTGAGGTTAAACCTCCAAAGTTGTAAACCCTCCTTATTTGTGTATCCCTCTTTGGTAGAGGTTGATCGGAGTAGTATTGGTTTGTAAACCCTCTTCGGTAGAGGTGTTTGTGGTTGTTGTATTGGCTACGGGCCTACCCCTCGGTTGTGAGGCGGTGTTTGAGAGAGGAGTTCGGTACTCCTTGTGTTGTAACAAATCCTCTTCGGTAGAGGTTCCCTCGGTGGGAGATAGTGGATTGGAAATCCTACACGGTGGTGTAGGCGGGGATGTAAGAGCTGGGTGCTCGAACCTCGAAACATATCTTGTTGTGTTAGCGTTTGATCCACTTGTCTCTCAACTCTCTCTCTCTTTACATTTGTGCAAAGCATCATTCTTCATTCATATCATTCATATTGCTCGTGTTGCCTTGCATTATTTCATATTGCTTATCATCCTTATATGCTTGGCTTGTTTGTATGTGCCTCACTTGTACTTAACCACAAGAGCTTCACATAGCACCTCAACCCATTCAAGGGGATCAAGAGGAGTTAGTCCAGAGCCCTTCACGGGGAATTCGGCTACACTTGTGTGTTGTATTAAGTGTGTTGCAAAATTTGCATTAGCTTCCGCATTTAGCGCATTTAGTTTCTAGATTAGCAAGTACACCTATTCACCCCCCCTCTAGGTGTTTTTCAATTGGTATCAGAGCTAGTGCTCCTGATACTTAGGCTTAACATCCTAGGAGTGAGATCCATTTGTTTGCTAATCTTGTTTGCATTTGCGTGTTTGCACACATATAGTTTTTACCATGGACTTCATGACCCCACCTAGTTTTGACTCTTCCAACATTGTTGTTTGAAGTATAGGATGTCCACATACCTAAAGACCCTAGGTTTGCATGTTTTCCCTTGCCGCTACCAAGAGATGTTATCTTGGTGACCGCAAGCATATAGGGCCAATGTACAAGCCCTTGAGGCCATTAGAAGCACGCTACCTAAAGATTATCTTATGCATGTTTCTAATCTTGATTCCGCCTTTGCAGTGTGGAACAAGTTGACAACCACCACCACCTCCGAGCTTCAATTGCAAATCCAACAAGAGAGGAATCTAGTGGAGATGAATCCGAGCCGCAACAATGCTATACGGTCCAAGGGAATGACTCCCTTGAGGTACAATCGGAATCTCAACTAGATAGTTTTGATGCTAGTTCTTCATGTGATGATTTTGTTGATCCCCATGCTTTAAATGAAGAACTATCTATTGTTTGTGAAAAAACTAATAGAAAAATATAATGCTTTGAAAAAGAAAAGTCTAAGCATTAACAATGAAATAAAATTTGATTGCTAGATTTGATATTGTTTTGCAAGAAAAAGAGGAGATTTCTAATGAAAGGGATTCATTAAAATCTCAACTTGACCTTGCACTAAAAGAAAATGAATTTTTAAAATCTAAAAATGAATGTGAATCAATTTTGAAAAATAATAATATTTTGTCTTCAAAAATTGAATGTGTTTTAAGAGATAATGATTCTTTGGAAAGAGAAATTGAATTTGTTTCAAAAGAATTAGAAATTTGCTTAAATAAAAATAAATCTTTGAAAATGATATTGCTTCACATGTTTGCCATGCTAGGGTAGTTTCACCTAGAACACCTATTGCATGTACCTCTTCTTCTAAAATTAATGATGATATTTGTTTATTAAAGAAGAGTGTAGATTGTTTGGGCTCCACTTTGAGCCAATGTGTAGTAGGGCACACACGTTTGGAAACTTTATTTCGAAAGAAACAAGTTCCATCTTTTCATGCACACCCTCTACGGCATACACATGCTCCTCACGAACACCATCATCACACATTGTATGCTCATGTGTACACTTGTACACATTGTGGACGTAAGGGCCACCTTGCTAATTTTGTTATGATAGATTACATACTCCTAATTTAGCAAAGAATTTTGTTTGGGTTAGAGAAGGGACTAACCCCCATGGACCCAATAAGATGTGGGTACCAAAGACCACCCCTCCTTTATTTGATGTAGGTGTGGGGCTCTCACATGACGTGAGAGTTGCCGCACTTTGGAGTGGATGCGTTCCGTACTTAAAGAGAACAATTTGGATGCATCACTTTCAAGGGAAGTTTGGTGGAGATGACCACCTTGGTTTGGACAACTAGAGCGGTGCCCTCATTGGTTTTGGTATCGAATCTCTAACTCCTTATTATGTTTGCATGCTTCCCATGTTTATCTTTTATAGCATGTCTCATTGTTTAGTGATTAGTATGAAAATGTCATGCTTATTAGACTTGTGATATACATATTTAGTTATTTTGAGACACCCATGTTTATATGGATAAATTCATTTGTGTTCTCTCTAATTGGTTGCTATTGCGTATATCATAGTCCTAATAACATGTAGATATTCATAATATTCATGTTTAGCTTTTTCATGATGATTTTTATCTTGTTTTTGATGCTTCATGTTTTGAATATATGTTTAAATGTTAGTTTTCATTAAGACTAGGATTTATACTTGTGCATATAGTGGGCCACAAATAAAATCTATATATGTTTGAGCTTGAATGCTTATTTGAACCCATTAGATGTGCTAGTATAGTCTAGTTTTGATGATTCATACATTTTAAACTTGTATTCCTATTTTTGGATTTGTTTTATGTTTATGTGTTTTTATTTCATGTATATGTCTATTTTGCCAAACCTTAAGTTATACATGTATACCCCTTAAGTCATTGCCTTTCATGCAAATTTATACATATGGACTCAATTGTGTTTAGGGATATGTATGTATACTTTTTGTGTTGACAAATCATACATATACCTTGAAATGAAATTTGTTTTTTCATGAAATTTAGTTTTTCATGTTTTTGTGTTTATTTGTTTAACTTCATGTATATGTCCATTTATCCAAATTATTGTTATACATATACATCCTTTTGAGCCACGTGCCTTCATGCATATATCTTTGTGGACTCGTTGTGTTTGGATATGTATGTATACTTTAATTTGTATAAGACATACATATACCTTGAAGATTAAATAAGTTTTAATGATTTTCGTGTTTTCTTGTTTTCAAGAAATTTTGAGCTAAATTGGAAAATTTCATAATGCCATGTCACACATTACTTGTACACTCACCATTTTTAAATATTTCTCATGAGTATGTTGTCATGGGTATGTATGGACTTTATTGAATATTGAGTGTTTTTAAGTGCTATGTGATTTACATGTGTTTTATGAAAATTTTATTTTATTCCTTACTTGAAGGATTTCGTACTAGTTTTAAGAGTTTTTCCTATAACTATTCGTATTCTTCACTATGGTAGAGATTTTCAAACATACTACATTTTCAAATCTATTTTTGAAAACCCCTACCTTCAATGGGAGGATGGATGGGAGCATGTTCATGTATGCTTTAAATGAAAATCATTTAAAACTTGAACCATGATTGGGAGGTAGATAATATGATTATACACTTGATCATTATTGTTATTTCAATTGATATCATTGAATTCTTTCAATTGGTATCAATCTTGAACTTTCTTGTATACTCATTTTGTATGTATGTATGCTTTCACTTCCAAGTATATCAATTTCAATTGGTATCTATTTTCCATACATTTTTTTTAACAATGCTTAGGCTTGTTAAAACAAAAGTGAGCATTGTTTTAGTTTGTATTTCATAAAGGGGAGAAAATTTGATTTTGTCTTTCAATTGGTATTTGTACTCCCATTACTTTATGATTGAAATTCAATTTGGTATCATATGTTCAAAATGAAATATTTACAATTGGTATCAAAATTTTTGTTTAGACATTCAAAATTTATTATGTTTAATTTCAATTGGTATCAAGATTTTCATGCGTTTTGCTTAAAATTGGTATTAATATTTTTTGTTTGTTTTCCTTTCAATTGGTATCAAGATGCTATTCTTTGACATATTTTCAATTGGTACCTTAATTGATTGTCACCCTTATTTGGTTTTGTTTTTGTTTTAGACAAAAAGGGGGAAAATATTATTTTTATTGATTCGTTGTTTCGAACAAAAAGGGGAGAAAAATTATTGATTTGGTTTTGCTTTTACCCCTTATTGAAGATTGATTCTTTGTATTAAAAAGAGAGAAGATTTTGTTTTGTTGTGATTTTTACCCTTTGTTGATGATTGACAAAAAGGGGGAGAAAGATTTTTGAGTTTATGAGTTTTATATATGCATGTTTATGTTTTACATATATTAAGTTTAATTTAGTTTAATTTTAATTGATATCTAGAGCATGTTTTGTAATTGGTATCTAGAGCATGTTTTATTTTTGAACATTTCATTGGTATCTAGACCTTTATTGTTTATGCATAGATATGCATGTTTCATATTTCATGTTTAATATTCATTGCATATTATGTTTATTTGTTTATGCATGAGTTAAGGGGGAGCTTCTTTGAAGCTTAAATTTAATCCATGCATATATAACTCCATGAGTTTTTGTCATCATCAAAAGGGGGAGATTGTTGGCCCAAAGGCCTTCCACCCTAGTTTTGATGATGATTAACTCATGTAGTTATGTTTACTAATTATCTTGTGATTTTAGTTACAGATTATTGATCAAGATATTAGTTGGTGATTGCTTCAAAAAGAGGAGTTTAGAAGCCTTCACATGGTGATTCCCGTGCCCAAGCATCAAGATCATACCTTTGCACTCGGTGGATCACGTTTGGGATCGAGTCTACTTGAAGATGGAGATCGTCAAGAAGACTTAGGTATCCTAGTTTAGTTTAGTGTATTTAGATCCATCTGTAAAGCTTAGTATAGTTGATATGCTCAAGTGCACAACACACACAAGTTTTATGTTTGGATATTGGTTTTTCGGTTTTTAGTTTAACCGATATGTGTTTTTCATGAATAGATTGATCAAAACAAGTTTACATGGTTTATATGCATAGTAGATGTATTCTAGTTATACATACATGCTTACACTTCCTATACAAACTTATTTTGACTATCTTATTCATGTATTGAAAAATCAAGTTTGATAAAAATACAAGTGTTGATTTTTGATAAAATTTACAAGATACAAAAATAATTTGAATATGTTGATATATGTCTTGAAATTTTTATCACTTGTTGTGTTTTAATATAAAATATTAAACAAGTTTTGTGGATTTTTGGAAGACTTAAAAGATTTTTCAAAATATTTTTAAACTATTTTTCTGACCCAGATTTCTGTTCCAGGCTTCAACCAGTCGACTACTCAACTGACCAAGTCGACTTGGGATGAAGTCGGTCGACCGGGTCGGTCGACCGACGTGCACAGATCTGTGCACGTTTGACTGGCACAGGGACGGTCGACCGTCCGGGTCGACCGGGTCTGAGAGCAGTGCTCTCTGTTTGTTTGGGTCGACCGGGTCTGCCCAACGGTCATAATTCAGACCGTTGGCGGTCGGCCGGGCCGGCCGACCGGCAGCCTGTCAGGCTGCCAGATCAGCCTAACGGCTAGTTTTCTGATGGGGCTATAAATACCCCATCTCTTCATGTTTTTAAGTAAGATTTTAAGAGCCAAAATTTCTCTGATATACAAGTGTTTTAAACAAGTTTTCAAAAGTGTTTTTGGGCTTTAAACTTCCAATCTTTTTTGTTTTGAGTTTTGGAAAATCAAAGAGAACTAGGTTTTTGGGATATTGTATTGGTTTTCATTTTCTATCATTTACAAGACATTTCCCAAGTAGTTTTTCTTTGTTACTGTTTCTAAAAAAACACCTTGATTCCACACTTGAGCTATCTTCTATCCTAATCTATTAGGATCATTTGTTTTGTGGAAAAAAAAATAGAAGTGTTTGAGGTTAAGCCTCCAAAGTTGTAAACCTCCTTATTTGTGTATCCCTCTTTGGTAGAGGTTGATCGGAGTGGTATTGGTTTGTAAACCCTCTTCGGTAGAGGTGTTTGTGGTTGTTGTATTGCTACGGGCCTACCCCTCGGTTGTGAGGCGGGTGTTTGAGAGAGGAGTTCGGTACTCCTTGTGTTGTAACAAATCCTCTTCGGTAGAGGTTCCCTCGGTGGGAGATAGTGGATTGGAAATCCTACACGGTGGTGTAGGCAGGGATGTAGAGCTGGGTGCTCGAACCTCGAAACATATCTTGTTGTTAGCGTTTGATCCACTTGTCTCTCAACTCTCTCTCTCTCTTTACATTTGTGCAAAGCATCATTCTTCATTCATATCATTCATATTGCTCGTGTTGCCTTGCATTATTTCATATTGCTTATCATTCTTATATGCTTGGCTTGTTTGTATATGCCTCACTTGTACTTAACCACAAGAGCTTCACATAGCACCTCAACCCATTCAAGGGGAATCAAGAGGAGTTAGTCCAGAGCCCTTCACGGGGAATTCGGCTACACTTGTGTGTTGTATTAAGTGTGTTGCAAAATTTGCATTAGCTTCCGCATTTAGCGCATTTAGTTTCTAGATTAGCAAGTACACCTATTCACCCCCCTCTAGGTGTTTTTTAGGTATGAAAGACTTTCTTCATTTCTTATTTCAAATGATTTTACTAAAAAAAAATAGATACTACTTTGTTTACCAAACATGTTGAAAATGATATACTTTTAGTTCAAATATATGTTGATGACATCATATTTGGTTTTACTAATGAAAATCTTTGCAAAGCTTTGAATCATGCATGAAGGAGGAATTTGAGATGTCTATGATGGGCGAGCTTAACTACTTCCTTGGTCTCCAATCAAGCAAAGAAGGATGGGATTTTTATCAATCAAGCCAAGTACACGAAGGAACTTATCAAGAAATTTGGGCTTGAAGGGGCTAAGACAAGCAAAACTCCCATGGCTACCACCACAAAGCTTGACAAGGATGAACAAGGTATAAATGTAGACATTTAACTCTATCGTAGCATGATTCGTAGCTTGTTGTATTTAATGGCTAGTAGGCCGGACATTATGTTTTGTGTATGTCTTTGTGCTCAATTTCAATCGTGTTCTAAAGAGTCTGATTTGATGCGATAAAACGCATTATTAGATACCTTAAGGGCACAATTAAAATGGGTTTGTGGTATCCGAAGACCGGACAATTTTTAATGACGAGTTTTTGGGATGCCGACTTTGCGGGTTGTAGAGTGGATAGGAAGAGTACAAGTGGAACATGTCAATTTCTCGGTAATTGTCTTGTTTCATGGTCTTTCAAGAAACAAAATTCGGTAGCCCTCTCAACCGCCGAGGCGGAGTATGTTGCGGCGGGGGTTGTTGTGCACAAGTCCTTTGGATGAAACATACTCTCCTTAACTATGATTTGCATTATGACCATATTAAAATATTTTGTGATAATACTAGTACTATTCATATGACTAAAAATGCAAATCAACATAGTAAGACTGAGCACATTGACATTCGATATCACTTTCTTAGAGATCATTTTGAGAAAGGTGATAATGAAATTGATTATGTTTCTACGATTTTCAACTTGCCGATATTTTTACAAAACCACTAGACTAATAGATTTTCTTTTATTTGTGGTGAATTGAATGTTTGTGTTATGGATTCATGAAATTTTCTTTCATTTTTTTTTACCCTTTTGATGTATGACAAAAAGGGGGAGAAAAAAGTTAGTTTAAAGTTTTGAATTATTGTTTTTGATGTTTTATTTTTCATACTATTCATTCATATGTATAGTTTTCTTTTTCATACTATTCTTTCATGTGTATAGCCATTCATATATATAGCATGATATAGCATGATTTAGGGGGAGCCTCCAAGCTCCTTTTTTATTTTTTTTGATAAATAACTCATATGTTTTGTCATCATCAAAAAGGAGAGATTGTTGGCCCTAAGGTTACAATCATCCGATTTTGAGTTTTGATGATTACAAAACATTATATAGTTATTTGTACTAATCATATTTTAGTGTTTAAGTATGTTTCAGGGTTCTAAGGATTCAAGATGTTTCTTCCCTAAAGGAAGGTGTTTTTGACTCAAGTTGACTCAATTCGGGATCAAGGATTCAAGTTGTTCAACATTGCATATGGAGAAGCCCATATTGAAAATCTTGTAGTTACCTAGAACCAATGTAAGAATTAGTAATGTTAAAGAGTTAGGTCATGATAAATTGGCTCAAGAAAACTCACACACACATTCTTTTATTTTCCAAAGAAAATACAAGTTTGTTTTGGTTAGTTGGCTTAGATACATGTTTTAATTGATATACATATCTCAAAATATTTCATATTTTACATCTAGTTTAAAACATGTATTTCATTCTCTATAGCATGTTACTTCAACTTCAAACATTTCAAAATATTTTAAAAATTCTTCAAAGTTCAAAAATATTTCCAAAATAATTCTGTTTCAGGCCTAACGGTCGACGGGGCGGTCAACCGGATCTATTTCAGGCCAGATAGATCGACCGTCCGGTCGACCGGGCCTTGTGGCCTTAGGCGTGCACGTCTGTGCACGTTTGCGGTCAACCGGAAGAGCTTGCGGTCGACCGACCTTCGACCGACTGCAAGACCCTTAGTCTCGGTTTTGTCGGTCGACCAGCCTAGTCGACCAACAGTTCAAAAAAATTTGTTTTTGTTTAGCTGCGGTCGACCGATCGGTGGACCTAGTCCAAACAGCTCTTTTGTCATATAGACTGCCGGTCGACCGGCCCAGTCGACCGCCGATCGCCAGCCGCCCCAAACGGTTATTTTTCTTGAAATCTGTTTTCTGTTTGATTTTGATGTTTCTTTCAGCTATTTCTGATTTTCTTGTGGCTATAATCTGACCTATTGACCTAGATTAAATGATGAAATGCATTTAGCAAATCCCAATAAATAGATGTCATTGGTCCTTGTTGAACACAAGAAAAAATCCCCATATTTTTTAAGTTTCAAAAGAAAAGAAAAGTTTTCAAGCTTTCATTCTCTAAAGTGCTTTCTTTGGCTAAAGTTTTTCAGTTGTTTTCTAAGCTCTTTTTACAACTGATTTTTTCTCACTTCACTTATTGATCCAAAAATCATCTCCACTCTATAAGAAGTTGTAAGAGAGAAGTTTGTAGTCTTTTGATCACCAAGTGACTTGTATTTCCTTGTGTTGAGATCCTCTTGTGTAGAGGTTGGATTGGTTGGAGTTGGGTACTCCGGTCTTGTGTAGACCAATTGTAATCCCCTTGGTGTGTAAAGGTTCCGGTGTGAAAATTTTCTTTGCAGATTTAGTGGAAATCCTTCACGGTGGTGGAGGCGAGGATGTAGAGCAGTGGCTCGAACCTCGAAACAAATTACTTGTGTTTGCGATTGGTTTTCTTATTGCTTTTCATTGCTTTACTTCCTAACTTGTGATATTGTTTGTTTGCTCTTCTTTATTTCAATCATTTCATTGACTTGCATTTTTCGGTCTTTACTCATCTCAACAAGAAAGCAATTACGCGCCTCAACTCATAATCTAGAGGAATCAAAGAGGAGAAGTTCTAGAGCCCTTCACTGGGAATTCGACTTTAATTTCTTATTTGATGACCGTTTGCATCATTCATACTTACTTGTTAAAAAGATCACTAGATTAGCATTAACACTATTCACCCCCCTCTAGGTGTTTTTCACTCGGTTCACCCAGTACCGTCAATAAGCCTGTGTAAGATCTCTGTCTGTTTCTGCTATTTTCCATCGTACTCTGCAGAAGTCTCATCTGATCATCGTTCCTCCCACTAGGTCACCTTGAGAAGGGCAGAACTATTACGATTTTCCCATCATTCAATGTTGTGTTGGTCTAAAGATAAAGAAAAACTGAAAATAAGCAGATGAAGGGTTTTAGGAGTTAAAGGTCAGAATATCAGGAAAGAAAAAATAACTTTTTACTTGCGGTTGGAATGTATAGTCAAGGACTCATACGCTCCAGTTGCAAATTAATATCATTAATATGCCAGTGGTTATACTGAAGATGTGAGAGCCTAGGCTCTGATTACCACCCTGTAACGCCCCAATCCCGTGGGTACGGAGATGTTACTTTGATGTATATACGCAGGTCGGGAATACCCTCGCATATATACGCTAAGCATCAGTACATGTAAGAATTAGAGTATGGGAGTACGCGGTGCATTATACATTCTAAAAGATGAGTACAATTACAAAGTTACTGAAGGTTCACTAGAGGGGGGGTGAATAGGTGATGGCTAATCTAATGGTCACTTAATGCCAAATAATGCGGAAGCTAAAACAATTATGACCTAAACTAACTTTTAAACTAAACACCACGTATAACACAAGAGTGTTGCCGAATTCCCCGTGAAGGGCTCTGGACAAACTCCTCTAGATCCCCTTGAATGGGTTGAGGTGCCGCGTTGGCTCTCTTGATTGAATACAAGTGTTAGCAAACAATCTCAAGCAAGTATATCAATTATGCACACAATATATCAAGCATGTAAATGATAAGGACAATTAATAGCATGCAAGATATAAAAGAGACAAAGAGAGAGAGAGAGAGTGAGCAATCGCAAAAACACAAAGGGTTTGTTTCGAGGTTCGAGCACACTTGCTCTACATCCCCGCCTTCGACACACGAAGGATTTTCACTATGCAAGATCCCAATGGATCTCTCCCGGTGCCGCAACACCTATAAACCCTCAGACTCCCTAGTCCCGTACACACGCAAGCCCACGGCTCGCCGAGGCCGCACCTCAAACAAAGAGTTCGCACCCGAACCCGAAACAACGAGTCCACACTAGGACCCGAAACAATGCGAACACAACCGTCCGCCTTCTCAAAGAACAAAGTAGAACTTTGGTGATCACAACTCTTGATCACCTAAAATCCTCTCACAATAACACTCCTATAGAATGAATAGCTCAATGGGTTGCTCAAGTATTTGTGAGAAAACTAGGAAAGAGATGGTGGAGGAAAACTCAAAGAATCTCTTTTAAAACACTCTGATAAACTCTCCTTTTAATTGGAAGTATTTGCTCTAAATCAAGTGGAGGAAAACTCTAAATAGTTCAGGAGAAACTGGTGAAAACTCACATGAAAATCTTGTCTCGAAACAATGACCAAACCCCCAAATTTATAGGCTGGTCAAAAACTAGCCGTTGGGGTCTATCAGACGGTCGACCGCCAACGGTCAAGAATCCGACCGTTGGAGCCTCCGGTCGACCGCCGGTCAACCCAAAAGAACAGAGAGCACTGCTCTCAGTTCCGGTCGACAGGGTCGGCAGACCGGCCATCTGCCAAGTCAAGGCGTGCACGTCGTGCATGTCGGTCGACCGAGCGGTCGGCCGACTTCAGAGTTAGTCGACTAGCAAGGTAGTAAGTCGACTATCTGAAGCCTGAAAACAGTTTTCTGGGATTTAAAACTAAGTCTTTTGGTTGAAATAAAATCCCATAAAATACTTAAAAATCTACAAAAATAGTTTTACCAATATTCTTTGATAAACAAACATGCTTGCACAAAATTAAGGCATGTTATAAATGATTTGGACTATTTTGTAATATGAAAATATTGGCTCAATTGAAAACTTGTATTTTCTAAAATCTTGTTTTTCCAAAACTCCTTTAAATAAAAACTAGATATTTTGAACTCATTAAAGCATAGTGTGTATGGATATGATCCACTACACAAATAAGATGAAATATCTAAGTTTTTGACATTAAGCTCTAAACTTGGTTTTGGTTAAAAGATATGTATATAAGAAATTCCAAAACCAAACATGTGTTTTCCAAAATGAAAATCTATTGTAAAACAAAACTATCAAGAGTGTGTGTGTGTGATATATACTTGAGCAATCCACCAACTACTCTATCCTTTACATTTTATCTAAAACAAAAATCTTATATCTAGACACAAGTCTTGATCTTGAAGTCTTCCCTTGAAGTCTTCTCATCATCTTGACTTGGTCCAAATGCAATCCAACGAGCTCGACTCCTCTTGAGTACATGATGTGGTCTTGATGCATAGGCTCGTGAATCAAACCGGTGTAAGCTCCAAAACTTGTCTTAAAATCTTTGTTGAAGCTCCACACCTACTAAGATCTTGATAACAAATCTGTCACTAATTAAACACAAGATCATTAGTAAACATAACTACATGAGTTGATCATCATCAAAACTAGAGTGATGGGCCTTTGGGCCAACAATCTCCCCCTTTTGATGATGACAAAACTCATGAAGTTATATATGCATGGATTAAGTAAAGCTTCAAAGAAGCTCCCCCTTAACTCATGCATAAACATAAACAAAATAAATATGCAATGAGGCACAAAAACATGTATACAAATGTAGGAGTAAACATGCTAATCAAGCATAAAACAAATTCAAATTCTTTTTTCTCCTATTTGAAAAACAAAACATATATGCATAAACATAAATTCTTTATAAAAACATGCATATATAGTAAATACCTCTCCCCTTTTTGTCAATCATCAACAAAGGGTTTAAGGTAAAACAAAATCATCAAATCTTTCTCCCCTTTTTGTCATAAACAAAGAGATCAATAAGGGGTCAAACATATCAATAAAAGGTTATATGCGATATACATTCATGAAGAGGAAGACGTTAAGTTAGCTTCCCTACACATATGCATTACATGAAGAAGGGATGACAAGCCCCAATTCATATAACACATATTATGTAATGCATAAGAGGAGATGTGAAGCTCCTCCCACACACGTGTATCACATAAAGAAGAGTTGTCAAGCTCTTCAATACACAATACACTCAACATGAATCTATATGTAGAAGAGATGTAAGCTCTCCTTGCATACAAATCAAAATTTTTTTTAATTTTTCTTAAACAAATTTTTAAAGGTATCAGAGCTTTAGTAAAACAAACAAATTTTAAGATACCAAATTGAAAATAATCATTATTATAAATCATATTGATACCAATTGAAATTTAACAAATATGAAGTTGAAACATATTGATACCAATAGTAAACATAATGATCAAAATTTTTATTTTTCATCATAAACTTTGTGCTTTTTTAAAAATGTGAACCAATTGTAAGTTAAGCACATGAAAATCATATATATGTATGAAAAATATACCAATTGAAATTGATACATACATATATAAAAAAAAAATGAGTATATACAAAAATTATCAATTTAGATACCAATTGAAAGAATCCAATGATACCAATTGACATAACAATAAGATCAAGTGTATATCTCATATAACTACCACCCAATCATGGTTCAAGTTTAAAATGTTTTTCACATAAAGCATACATGAACATGATCTCCCATCATCCTCCCATTGATGGTAGGGGTTTTCAAAAATTAGATTTGAAAATATTTTAGCATTGAAAATCACTACCAAATGAAGAACAATAACTAGTTAAAATAATTTTTGAAAAACTAGTTAAAAATCCTTCAAAACATGAAATCAAAGCATATGTTTTTCATGAATCATACCAAATACAAGAATTGACACTCGATCTATGAAGCTCAAAAATATGTTCATGAATCAAAGTCATGACAAAATAAATAAAGTGTGAGTGTTCAAAAGTCATGTAAATAGCATTTTCATGAAAATGGACATTAAAGCTCAAAAGATCATAAGTCACATTTTTAATATAAAAAATCATTTTCATTAAAATACTAATCTTCATGGTATATGTATGATTTATCCAAAACTAACAATACACATACATATCCCAACATAAAAGAGTCTATCAAATGTATTTGCATGAAGGAAAGAGACTCACGGGTATACATGTATATTTATTAGATTTGAATTAAAATACATATATATGAAGTAAAATCATAAAATTTGGCAAAGCATGTATAAATGAGAGAATCATCAAATCTAGGTTATACATGTGCGTATAGTGGGTACAAATGAGCATGAAGTGCAAACATATATAAGTCAATTTGTTGCTCATTATTTGTACATGTATAAATCCAAGTTTTAATAAAAACTACATCTAAGCATGTTATTACCACATGAAGCACAAAAACAAATAAAACATGATCATGCTAAAAATATCATAAATGAACAAGCATGAACATAAATAAAAGGAGTTTAGAGATTGTTACCAACTTCAAAGCTCCAATCATGGTGGTTGTCCCACCAAAACCTCCTTGATAGCGATGCATCAATAAGTGTGTCCATCATATCCATTTGCATCCACCATCAAGGCACCAAATCTCACGTCTTGAGAGATCCTCACCTATATCAAAACATGGGGGGGGGTTTGGTACCCATTTTTTCTTGGGTCCTTGGGGGTTAGCTTTGTAAGGAACCAAAAATTTTTATTAGCAAAATTAAAATGATGCAACTTGCCATAACAAAATTTTGAATGGCCTTTGCGGCCACAATGTGTACATGTGTACACCTTAGGATGCTTATGTGTAGGAGTGTGATCATGACGTGCAACATAAGCATATGCATGATGAGGATGATGTGCATGAATGTGTGGAGTTTGTTTCTTTGAAAACAAGGACTCCAATTTCTTATGATTAAATGCACAATTGCTCAAAGTTGAGCTCAAACAATTAATCCTATTTTTCAAAACATTTACTTCATTTTGAACAATAGAAGTGGTGGCATGTAAAGCATGATCAAAAGTCTTTTTCTTTTTAGAAACTTTTCTTTTTCTTTTTCAAAAATTTTTCTTTTCAAAGTAGAGTTTTCTTGAAAAGCAAATTCTTTTTGTTTTTCCACCAAATAATTTCATTTTTCAAACTCATATTTCCTTCCAATAAATCATTTAATTTGGACATCAAGGAAACATTCTCATTTTTCAAATCTTCTTTTTCTTTTTCTAAGCATGCAACCTAGTTCTAAATGAATCATTCTCCTTATGCATGCAATCAAATTTCTTTTTCAAAATTTATTATCTTTTCTAAGCATGTCATATTTCTCAAGTATTTGTTGGCAAAATGAAGTGAGCTCATCATATGACATGTCCATCATCTAACTCGGATTCGGGGTGTTTACCTCAAGGGGGTTATCCCCTTGGACCATATAGCACAAGTTGGAGGTGTTGCTTCCAACGTCCGAATCGCTCCCTGTATAATATAGATCCTTTTCGCCAAGGGAGGTGATGATGTTCCAAGCTACAAAAGCCGAATCAACATTAGAAACCCTAGATAAATAATCATCATTTAGGGTTGACTTTAAAGCATGAAGGGCTTTTGCATTAGCCTCAAATTCTTGCTATCATTAATATAAGAATCTTTAATTGTAGCAAGATAAACATGAATGCCTAAGGCCTTGAGGTACATAGACATCTTAACCTTCCAAATTTGGATGTTAAGAATGTCAAAGGTGGGTGGTGACATGAAGTCCATGATGTGTGTACAAAATATTGTGATTAGCCTAAAATGAGGATCTTTAACTCTAGGTTGTTAGACCCAAATCAGAGTACCAAGCTCTGATACCAATTGAAGGTTCACCTAGAGGGGGGGTGAATAGGTGATGGCTAATCTAATGGTCACTTAATGCCAAATAATGCGGAAGCTAAAAACAATTATGACCTAAACTAAACTTTTAAACTAAACACCACGTATAACACAAGAGTGTTGCCGAATTCCCCGTGAAGGGCTCTGGACAAACTCCTCTAGATTCCCCTTGAATGGGTTAAGGTGCCGCGTTGGCTCTCTTGGTTGAATACAAGTGTTAGCAAACAATCCCAAGCAAGTATATCAATTATGCACACAATATATCAAGCATGTAAATGATAAGGACAATTAATAGCATGCAAGATATAAAAGAGACAAAGAGAGAGAGAGAGAGAGAGTGAGCAATCACAAACACAAAGGGTTTGTTTCGAGGCTCGAGCACACTTGCTCTACATCCCCGCCTTCGACACACGAAGGATTTTCACTATGCAAGATCCCAATGGATCTCTCCCCGGTGCCGCAACACCTACAAACCCTCGGACTCCCTAGTCCCGTACACACGCAAGCCCACCGGCTCGCCGAGGCCGCACCTCAAACAAAGAGTTCGCACCCGAACCCGAAACACCCGAGTCCACACTAGGACCCGAAACAATGCGAACACAACCGTCCGCCTTCTCAAAGAACAAAGTAGAACTTTGGTGATCACAACTCTTGATCACCTAAAATCCTCTCACAATAACACTCCTATAGAATGAATAGCTCAATGGGTTGCTCAAGTATTTGTGAGAAAACTAGGAAATAGATGGTGGAGGAAAACTCAAAGAATCTCTTTTAAAACACTTTTGATAAACTCTCCTTTAATTGGAAGTATTTGCTCTAAATCAAATGGAGGAAAACCTCTAAATAGTTCAGGAGAAACTAGTGAAAACCCACATGAAAATCTTGTCTTGAAACAATGACCAAACCCCCAAATTTATAGGCTGTCAAAAACTAGCCGTTGGGGTCTGTCAGACCTGTCGGTCGACCGCCAACGGTCAAGAATCCGACCGTTGGAGCCTCCGGTCGACCGCCCGGTCGACCCAAAAGAACAGAGAGCACTGCTCTCAGTTCCGGTCGACAGGGTCGGCAGACCGGCCATCGCCAGGTCAAGGCGTGCACGTCGGTCGACCGAGCTGGTCGGCCGACTTCAAAGTTAGTCGACTAGCAAGGTAGTAAGTCGACTATCTGAAGCCTGAAAACAGTTTTCCTGGGATTTAAAACTAAGTCTTTTGGTTGAAATAAAATCCCATAAATACTTAAAAATCTACAAAAATAGTTTTACCAATATTCTTTGATAAACAAACATGCTTGCACAAAATCAAGGCATGTTATAAATGATTTGGACTATTTTTGTAATATGGAAATATTGGCTCAATTGAAAACTTGTATTTTTCAAAATCTTGTTTTTTCAAAACTCCTTTAAATAAAAACTTGATATTTTGAACTCATTAAAGCATAGTGTGTATGGATATGATCCACTACACAAATAAGATGAAATATCTAAGTTTTTGACATTAAGCTCTAAACTTGGTTTTGGTTAAAAGATATGTATATAAGAAATTTCAAAAACCAAACATGTGTTTTCCAAAATGAAAATCTTTTGTAAAAACAAAACTATCAAGAGTGTGTGTGTGATATATACTTGAGCAATCCACCAACTACTCTATCCTTTATATTTTATCTAAAACAAAAATCTTATACCTAGACACAAGTCTTGATCTTGAAGTCTTCCCTTGAAGTCTTCTCATCATCTTGACTTGGTCCAAATGCAATCCAACGAGCTCGACTCCTCTTGAGTACTTGACGTGGTCTTGATGCATAGGCTCGTGAATCAAACCGGTGTAAGCTCCAAAACTTATCTTAAAATCTTTTGTTGAAGCTCCACACCTACTAAGATCTTGATAACAAATCTGTCACTAATTAAACACAAGATCATTAGTAAACATAACTACATGAGTTGATCATCATCAAAACTAGAGTGATGGGCCTTTGGGCCAACAGTTACCACAGGATGTGACAAAATATTATAAGAATATTACATCATTGATAGGCGCAATGTGAGAATACAAAGAGATATACAATTATTAACAGTACAAAAAGCGCTCACGAGTTACAAAAGGAGAACCGAGAGAAGAGCAGGAGGCCTGGAAGGATGGGGCCTCGAATTGGTCAACTTTTGATCCACGATGCTACAGCTACGCCACTATGATCGCTAGGAAGTCCACCACAGTCCAAGTGTTCGTACACATATTTTGCATTCTTTTCATTACACTCCTATATTTATTGTGTAATAAATATGCTAATTTTTTGTCTTAAATGTCTATTTTGCAGAAGATAATTATGGAGAGAAAAAGGATTAAACCAAATAAATACCAGTTAAAATTAGATTTAACTGGATCTATTTGGTTAGCTGAGGATGATGCCAGATCTAGTTAGTCAAAATCAAATTTTGGTGAATCAATTCAGTTAACTTAAAGATCTATGAGGATATCACCACATCCAGAGCAAATCAAAGATTGCGGCAAATGGTTAGCTGAAGATCAGAACAAATCAGAAAGTTAACACCAAATGAAAATTTGTAAAATTCAGATTTATATAAATTCATTTTGGTTAGCTAAAAATCAACCGCGGATAACATCAAATACAGAGTCCAAACATAGAATCCATGGAGATAATCTAAGATGGACAGATGCCAGGATGCGACGCTCTCTGGATGCGGCCAATCCAGGCCGTGGATCCACGGCCAAATCTACCGATCCGCGACAATCTGGTAAGATTTGGGGAAGTGTTTGCTCCCCCTATCTTCAGAGGCTCTCCCTCATTCCATATTTGTTATAAATACCTGCAAATTCTCAGTGTACAGAGGATGACAAAGCAGAAAGTAGAATAGATTCTTTTATAGGTTTAACCTAGGTTTTTCTTTCTCTTTTAAATATAAATTTTTATTTTCTTATGTAACTGAGAGGAGAGAAGAATTCTATGAATGAATGAGAAAGGTGCTTGTTCTAAGAGTGACACTTGTGTAAGTATTTATCTTTTCTTTCATTTTTATTTAATCGAATTGAAAGTTACTTTCTCTTCTTTATTCTTATTTTCTTTCACTTTCTCTTTTGATTTTTGATGAGTATCTAACCGAATCTAGTAGGATCGGTATAGCCTTGTTGTGTGTTTGTCACCGATATTTCATGATGACGATCTCCTTCTCAATAGTCTGTATCATTTCATTCTTTTTTATCTTGATAATGTAAAGTGAATGGGGACTGAGCTCGACCTTATAGATTATGCGTTGATCACCTTCAAAGTAAGGTAAACGTGCCAACGATCCAAGGTAAGTCATCAACCAAAAAAGATAATAACTTCTTTTTGGTTTTCTTTCTGTTAATCCTTTAGTTTAGATCACTACCATCTCCCAACTCTTTTATTCACTCATTTTAATTTCTTTGTATAAATTTATTTTTGATTTTCTCCATCTACTCCAACCTACCACTTTCACAATTTAACTTAACTTATTTCCTTTTCTTTTCAAGAATTGAAAGAAGAACTTTAACCATTTTGTGAACTAAAGAGAACTTACAAAAAGTTTCCATCGCTAGTCCCTCCTTGTGGATCATGACCCGTATAGCCACTTGCTATAGCGGTAGTATTGAGAACTTGCATACGCCTATTATAAAGTTCTGAAATTTTGTATTTTTTGTATGCAGGTTTGAACTCAATAAAAATTTTGGCGTTGTTGCCTGGGAGGGACGGTAAGTAACTTCTTTTTGTGTACTTTATTGATTAACTTTCTTCTCTGTTCTTGGTATGCAGGTTTAACAACAAGGAAATTTTTGCTGCATTGGACATATAAGTGACCCTGGACTCTGCTCAAGAAAGCAGAGCCCAGAAACCCTCAGATTTGTTGCATTTCCGCTGTAATCTGAGTGAATTACTAACCTGAATTTTTTGCAGGTTGGTTGAACTACAAAGTAAAATTTTTGTAGCTATTTATTTTCTTGTTTAACTCACTGTACATACTTTCTAATCTCAACAGTAAATTGATGTTTGCTAAATGCTAAAAAAGGTTTAGACTTTACATCTAGGCATTTGTCTAATTTCGTTTACATTTTATATTACTATTGAAGAGTGCTAGAGCAAAGGTACGTGTACATAGCATGTAGTAAAGGAACACTTTTGAATTGTTTACATTGCGTAAGTGTTGCTTTTTATATACATGTACACATTGTACTAAATTGACGTAAGAGCTTGTCCTCTAAACAAGATAATGTGGGAAAGTTATTACCCTCTTTTAGCCCACATACAATCTCCTCACTCACTAACCCAAGCTTAACTAAAACTGAGTAGACGTTGGCTCTAGGGATATCTCGGACTCAATAGGAGACTGACCAAAGGGGGAAGTTGATTAGAATTTGACTCTTGCCAATCGGTGTCAAAAGTTGGGGATTGAGGGGCGAAACCTTGAAGGCTGGTGGTTTGGCTTAATTAGGCTCGTTACTTTTAAGCACGGATACCTCCCACCAATCTTGCCCTATCGGCTGATTAACTTGTGGTCAGATTTGATAATATATCCCCCGTGGACAGTCTAACTACTTAGGAGTCGTTTAGGTCTAAGGTCTACCCTAACTTAGGCTAGATTTTTTTTCTTTTTATTTGTTTGTTTGTTTATTTGTTTTTTTTGTTTGTTTTTGACATTTCTTGTGTGATATGACTTATAACAATTTTTCAATTTTAATAGTAATCCATATTACACCTCGACCTCTTTTTCGGATGTTACCAACCTGGCATATCATAACTTTAACCAACAAAGTGTGCCAGATTGGTCTTATCCGAATTAATACATACCCCATACCAAATACTATGACCAAGACTGGAATAATCATCACTACTCTTCACAGAGTCAATGAAGATACAACTCCCCCAGAGTCATATTGTCACCACCATTCCAATATTCAGCCTATAATTTTCCTAGTCATGATCAGCCAATAGAAGAAAAATCTGAGGCTCTGAAAAGTATAGAACCCATGATTGAGTTCCAAGAACATAAGTTGGACTCACAATTCCCCCAAAACTCTCAAATTCAAGATCCTTACTCCATCTTCCAAGTCCCACAACAAGAAAAACTTATGGACTCAGATAGGAATATGAAAAACCTAAATCAGTCCGAATGATTTTAACCAATCTGTCAATAGGCTAGAAGCACAAATAAGTCATTTGCTCAACATAATAAAACAAAGGAATGAGAAAACTCTACCTAACACATGTTCGACCAATCCTGATTGCCCTAGCTATATTGATAAGAATGAAGAATCATGGTGTCTTGGGGACTTTAATCAAGAATCAATTTCATCACACAAACTTGAACTTGACCAATTCTAAACCTTGAATAAATTGGCAAATTTTCTATTCAATGAGATTAAACTTGAATGTGAATGTGACCCTGATCCCCAATCTTGTGATTTAGTTTCTATCTTTGAATCTATATTGAATCCGGCATCCTTACCTTATTTGTACCAATTTCCCGAGCCAACATTTATTCCCGTATATATAGATCTAGAAATTTAATCATCAAATTTGGAAAGTCACATTTCATTGATGGGGAAAGAATGTGAATTTCAATTCTTTGAATTGGACTCAACTCTTGAATCAAAACCGACTCTCGAACCCAAAGTTGATTTTTTTCGAGTTAGTATTGATTCCAAAACCTATCACTCCTGAGCCTAAGTCAACCATTCTACCAACTCACATTCTTTTGTTGGACATAGGTAATGACCATAATGACTCAGTGATGATTTTTCAAGACTGGTCATGTAATGTGAATAAGTTTCATGATAGGATCTTTGATGATCCTATTCATATTGGGGACTGTAAATATGTAAAATTAAAAGAGACCAATAAAGGTGGGTTCTATGAACGACCATATTATCTTGATTGGGTCGCAACGCTTGACCCACCGGAACCACCACCTTAAGGTAATATTTTCTTTCCGTTTCTTCTTTTTCATGTATTTTTGTATTCATTCATACATCGAGGACAATGCATGAGATAGGTGTGGGGGAGGGTTCTAATATAATAAAGTTTTTCTTTTTATTTAAAATAAAAAGTTTAACGTTTTTTTTTCCTTAAAAACACTTTTTGTAAAGAGATCAATATTTTGACATATTTTTTATAAGAAATTAAGTCAATTTTAAGGAACAGGAGAATTATAATTAGGATTTCTTATACTTGATCAAAATAAGATTATTTGTTTGATTTCTAGAGTTAGGAAGAAAATTTGGAAAAGTAATTTAATCTTGATTTTTTATTTTGAGGAAATATGCATGGTTTATACACTTACACACTTAGGGTTCAAAAACAAAGATTCTCATGACTTATATAACAAAAAAGAATATATATATATATAAATTCTCTAATTAAGCTGGGTATTTGGGTCTCATAAAGCATAATTATTCACGCCCAAAAGTGGTCCATATAATAAATAAAATTTTTAGTTTTGTGGCCTTATTTGCTTGAGTCCTTAAGTCCTTAGGGGGCTTCCTCACCCAGTGCCCTAAGACCATTTGGTTTGGGAGTCACCAATTAAAGGTTCATTACATGGGCTGATTTGAAAGCCTAATAGAACTAAAGAATAATATCGCCAAAATTAAAAAAAAGAAAAGAAAAGAATGTTGAAGCCTACAAGATTGAAAGATTTTGATGATGGATAACAAAGTGATAAAGATGCATTTGGAGTTTTATCTCAAGCATTTATATAGAGTTTCGATTACTCAACCTCAGTTGAAGATTTTGGGTATTTTTGTATATTTTTTAGAATAATTGTTAAAAACCTTGAACACACACACAAATACCTATATAGTCGACTTGACCTCTATATATAGTCGACTAACCTAGCCCATAGTCGACTTGAGAAATTCCCTAGTCGACTAAGTTCTTCTACAAAAATATCCTAACTCTCTGTTTATTTTCTAGCATCAGAATTAGTCGACTTCCCCTAAAGTATAGTCGACTAACCCCTTCTATAGTCGACTAACCTTGTCTATATAGTCGACTAAAAATAGTTTCCAAAAACTTGTTATCCGTATCAGTCTAACTATAGTCGACTTGCCTTCCATATTAGTCGACTAACCTTTGATTGAAGATTTTGGGTATTTTTGTGTATTTTTCGAATAATTATTAAAAGCCTTAAACACACACAAATACCTATATAGTCGACTTAACCTCTATAGACAGTCGACTAACCTAACCCATAGTCGACTTGAGAAATTCTCCAGTCAACTAAGTTCTTCTACAAAAATATCCCAACTCTCTGTTTATTTTTTGGCATCAGAATTAGTCGACTTCCCCTAAAGTATAGTCGACTAACCCCTTCTATAGTCGACTAACCTTGTCTATATAGTCGACTAAAATAGTTTCCAGAAACTTGTTATCCGTATCAGTTTAAGTATAGTCGACTTGCCTTCCAAATTAGTTGACTAACCTTTGAAAATTTTGCTCTTCTAGTCGACTAACCCTCCTACCCTAGTCGACTAATAGCAGTTTTTGACTGTTGTGCAGTTGGTGATTTCTGGTACTTTATCCAACGTTTTAAATTTCAAATTTGAATTGATAACTTCCCTAACTGACTATACATTTCAGCTATAAATAGGGATGCTGTCCTAGGATCAATTCACCAATTCAAATTAATAGTTTTCTGACCAAAACTCTGCCAAAATTCTGGTTCTCTGAAAACTATTTTCCACTTTCTGGTTCTTCACCAAATTCCTACTCCAAAGTGAAGATTTCTGAAAGTCAACCTATAATAGCCCTTGTACACGATCACATACTGATTCAAGGCTTATAGGAAAGTTTGTAATCACTCAAAGGAAGCATTGTACAAGAGCGTCTTCTTGGTGTAGAAGAGAGTTTGTACAAGGTGTTGTGGTCTTCTTGGTTGTAAGAAGAGTTGTATACATTTGGCAAAGGGGATTTGTCAAGTGGGATACAAGGTGTTGATTTTGGGTGTACAAAGTCAAAGGATAAAGGAAAATCTCAAGCGGGTGGCTTGGGGACTGGATGTAGGTCACGAGGACCGAACCAGGATAAATCACTTGTGTTTGCGATTGTTATCATTTTCTGTGATTTATTTCCTTTATTTGCAAGTGCTTTAATTGTTTAACGCTAATATCTTTGTGTGAGTGTTAACAGTGTATTTTAGATCCACATTTGGCACCATCTCGGGACCAACAAAGAAAATAAGGCATATGAGTTAGAGTTAAAGAACCCCGAGCCAAAATTTCACAGTCACAAAGGTGCATATAACTTAAGTTAAAATAATAGACTAGATAAGAAATACAGTTTGACTCCTTACTTTGATTGATAACAAGTTTTTAAATAAAGACTAAGTTTAGAAATGAAAAATTCAGTTTTCCTATAACTTATAGATTAATTATTCTTACAATAATACTTCAAATTGTTTTCTCTTTCAAAATATGTTTTCAAAATACTAATACTTTATTTTTCTTTCTTTATGAATTTTGTGAGTATAATCCACTAAAAATCCTCACGAGATAAAACTCGTCTTCTAGGAAAATCTAGAGGTTTAACAACTTGTTGCACATGCTCAGTGCAATCGCGTGGCCTGAGAAAGTGGTCTAATAATTTTTGGTTTAGTTTTGTTGTTTTGCTTGAGGATGAGCAAAAGATAGGTGTGGGAGTGTGATCATACACATATTTTGCATTCTTTTCATTACACTCCTACATTTATCGTATAATAAATCTGCTAATTTCTTATCTTAAATGTCTATTTTACAGAAGATAATCATAGAGAGAAAGAGGATTAAACCAAATAAATACCAGCTAAAATTAGATTTAATTGGATCTATTTGGTTAGTTATTGATGATCCCATATCTAGTTAGTTAAAATTGAATTTTGGTGAATCAATTCTGTTAACTTAAAGATCTATGAGGATATCACCACATTCAGAACAAATCAAGGATTGAGGTAAATGATCAGCTGAAGGTCAAAGCAAATCAGAAAGATAACACCAAATGGAAACCGATAAAAATTGGATTTCTATAAATCCACTTTGATTAGCTAAAGATCAACCGAGGATAATGTCAAATACAGAGTCCATACAGAGAATCCAAGAAGATAATCTAAGATGGATGGATGATAGGATGCCACGCTCCCTAGATGTGGCCAATTGCCACATCCAGGCTATGGATCAGCAGCGGATCCGCGGCAATTTGGTAAGATTTGGGGAAGCGTTTGCTCCCCTATCTTCAGACACTCTCCCCTGTTCCATATTTGCTATAAATACCTACAAGTTCTCAGTGTACAGAGGACGATGAAGTAAAGAGTAGAATAGATTCTTGTATAGATTTAACCTGGATTTTTCTTTCTCTTTTAAATGTAAATTTTTATTTTCTTTATGTAACTGAGAGGAGAGAAGAATTTCATGAAGGAATAAGAAAGACGCTTGTATTGAGAGTGACACCGGTGTATGTATTCATCTTTTCTTTCATTGTTATTTAATCGAATCGAAAGTTACTTTTTCTTCTTTATTCTTGTTTTCTTTCACTTCCTTTTTTGATTTTTGATGAGTATCTAAGCGAATCTAGTAGCATCGGTATAGCCTTGTTGTGTGTTAGCCGTCGATATTTCATGATGATGATCTCTTTCTCAGTAGTCTGTATCATTTCATTCTTTTTTGTCTTGATGATGTAAAGCGAATGAGGACTGAGCTCGATCTTATGGATTATGCGTTGATCGCCTCTGAAGTAAGGTAAATGTGCCAACGATCCAAGGTAAGTTATCAACCAAATAAGGTAAGTACTTCTTTTAGGTTTTTTTCTTTTAATCCTTTAGTTTAGATCACTACCATCTCCCAACACTTTTATTCATTCTTTATAATTTCTTTGTATAAATTCATTTTCTATTTTCTCCATTTACTCCAACCTACCACTTTCATAATTTAACATAACTTGTTTTCCTTTTCTTTTCAAGAATTGAAAGAAGAACTTTAACCATTTTGTGAACTAAAGAGAACTTATAAAAAGCTTCCATCGCTAGTCCCTCGTTATGGATCACGACCCGCATAGCCACTTACTATAGTGGTAGTATTGAGAACTTACACACTCTTATTATAAAGTTCTGAAACTCTGTATTTTCTGTGTGCAGGTTTGAACTCAATCACCAAGTTTTGAGATATAAACATGTAGGTCCAGAAGAGTCAGAACTTCCAACGAGTGGCAAGATGAGTGCCAATTGGCGTGCATAGAAAAACAGACGTGTATCGATAAATTCAAAGAGAAAGCTTGTATAGAAAACTGTTTCATGATCACAGGCACACAAGAGTATACAGTGAGACATCAAGTAATGTATCAAATACAAATGTGGACAAAACTAGTTATACAAGCTCAGATTTTAGATTCATGAGATTGATACATCGAGGGGATAATCCAATCATGAAAACCCTCATTTATATACCATATACCCCATGTCACCATTATCTGAGTTCATACAACCTGAGTTGCCCTCAACGTAACATAATAGGAATGTCAGGTGTAATTGTTGTGTCACAGAGATCATATACAGGTGATGGATAGAATAACTTAATCGTATAATAATAACAAACAGTGTCGCCTATTATTCTAATCATTTCCTTTCAGTATCCCATACCACTGACAGTTCACACTGGGTCCACATTCCGGTAGAACTCAATCCGAACTCTGATATACAGACGCCATTATTCGGATGAGAAAGTGATTCAATAACACCCACTCCTAATTTTTATTATTGTTTGTTAATTAAGTTATATCTGATGCAGGGTCATGTGGAGTCATAAGCATGCTGGTACAATCAGTAAATAGGAGGTCAGGAAATCTCGTGTGGCAACCTAGAATCATATTTAGTAAAACAGGATGTCCAGCTCAAGTTATACAACACGAATTGTTGGATTATAATAATAGGGCAAGTTATGTGTAGGAGTAAGTTAATGTGCTATAATATAGGTTATCCAATAATAAAAATCAATGTCGTTTGATATTTCAATCATCTCCCTACCAGTATCTCACACCACTAGTAGTCCATACAAGGACGTGTATTCCAGTAGAACTCATTTGGATCTGATATGTGAGTACCAGTACCCAACGAAAGAGAGCCCAAATATCCCACGTTCCTAATATTATTATTATTACATGTCAGGTACTGGATCAGGAGGGCAGGAAAACCACGAACGCGGTAGTGGATACCTAGAGGTGGCCCCTACAAATACCAAGAGGTGGCCCCACCATGTGTGTGGTGGGGCACTTTGCTCTGGTAGCACTTAGCTTCACACCATATGCATTCCGGATAACAAGTGCAAAGAAGATGCCATGTGAATACCTAGAGGTAGCCCTCGCAGATACCAAGAGGTGGCCCTCACTATGTGTGTGGTATGTCACTTTGCTCCATGTGGCATTTAGCTCCACTCGCCATCCCTCTGGGTTTAGATACATGAGATGTGATGGCAGTAACAGGTCAGGAGTTAGATATCAGTTATCGGGTAATTAACAGGCCAGGTGACATGATGTCAAAAACATATAATTAAATATTTTAATCTCTTCACAACCATTAATAGAAGAATGGATACACTATCAAGCAGGTAATTAGCAAGCAAGCGAACATCCAAGCGGAGCTAAGTAAATTGGGGGCAGAGACAACAAGCAGTGTTTAATCACTAAAGCATTTGACTGAGCTACTAAACGACTCGGTTTAGAATGCGAGTAAAAATCTGGCAAAGTTCTGCCTAGACAAATCTAGTGATAAAGTGCTCAGCGCTAAGCACACCTACCGGGCGAGCTAGACAGAACCAGAAGGTCTAATCGCATTTTCAGTAGTTACCACAAAACCTATAAGGGTACAAGACCTAAACCTATTAGGTAGCCGTCTCAAATGGGCTAAATGAAAGCCCGAAGTCTAGAGTACGCCCAGGGTCTAAGTGCACTCCCAATAGCTACTACGAAACTCATAAGGGTACAAGGCCTAAAGCCTATTGGGTGGCCATCCCGAGAGTGGACAGAAATCCAAGTCTGTACAAGGGTACCTACACTATTAGTACCACACATGCATAAGTATAATATCATCTGTACTATTACAAGCATTATAATACATCAGTCCAATACAAGTCATGACATGTTCACAAAAATATAACACACCCACGTTGGTACAATACACGACACCAATTATATGTCTACAACACCAATACAATCCACCAATACGAATACACATCTCTTCTAATACAAATCACCCATCGAAGTGGGGAACCCAGAAAAACGAGAACACTCGCCTAAAATTCTATAAAAATCGCGAAATCTTGGAGTCCAAAACATGTGCGCATGCCACCATTAAATATAAAAATTTAAATATATTTAGAGAGAGAATTAGATAGAGGAGAGATTGAAGAGAGAGGATAATAGAGAGAAGACCAAGAGAGAGAAAGAGAGAGAATGGAGCCACGACCTGGTTGGCTGTGTGGCTCATGTGCATGGGGACATGACCGGGCCAGAGAGGCCCCGGCAGCCTTCTAGCCAAGCTAGCTGCGGCCAGAGGAGGAAGAGGGAAAGAGGGGAGCTCGGGGAGGAGAGGAAAAGGTTGGTGGAGGTGGGAATGGTGATGGGTAGAGGTGATGGTGGTGGTGATCTTAGTGGAGGTGGAGGAGATGGAGGAAGTTGGGGATGTTGGTGGTGATGGTGTAATGGTGGAGAAGGTGGTGGAAGTGGTGGTGGATTGGGTGGAGTTGGTGATGGATTGAAAAAGGAGTTTGTGATGTGGGAGATGATGATGAAGGAGGAGGAGATCGAGTTTTGGGTGGTTTTTCTTGGGGAGGAGCAACCGCTGGGAGAAGGGGCTCAGCCGGAGGTGGAGGCACCAGTGATGGTGGTGTTGCCGAACTTGGTGGAGAGGAAAGGCCAAAATTAGTGGAGGAAAGAGAGGAGATAGAATAGAGAGAAATTGAGAGAAATTTTAGAGAGAATTGAGAGAGAGGGAGAATTTGAGAGAGAGAGGGAGAAAGAGGAGGAGGCACTGTTGGTGTTAGCTGTGGGAGGAAGATGAAGAAGAAAAATAATGAAAAGAAAAGAAAGAAAAAGGAAGATATAAGGAGGAGGAGGGGAGGAGATATTTTGGGGTTTTTTTTTGTGTGGTGGAGAAAAATGGGAAAGAAAAAGAAAAGAAAAAGAAAAAAAAAAGAAATGAGTGGAGGAGAAAAAAGAGGAAAGGAAGAAAAAAAGAATAAATCCAGGTAAAACTCCGGATCCAGGAAAATATCAAGAACACCAGAAATGTCAGAAATATGGAGTAACTCAGAAAGGTCTTCAAAAATTTTTAAAAATAACAAATATTATTTTAAAATACATGGTGAAATCAGATTCAAAAATTCAATCTCGTTTTCAAAATAAAAATTCCTGTAATCTACCAGTGGTACCGGTCGACACCAAAACTGCCGAATTTTGATAAACTAAGAAAACTCTTCAAAAATATGTTTAGTTAGAAAACACGATTCTAAGAGATAATGTGAAAGCGGTTTCTAAAAATTCAACTCCATTTGTAAACTAAAAATCCTAGAATTGATCAACAGCATCGGTCGATATCGGTTTTGAAGATTGCAGAATAATTGGAAAAAATTTCAGAAAATTATGAAAATAAAAAATATTAGAAAACAATATTTGAAACTGAAATTAGTCAAATTTGACTATCAAAAGGTTAAATCGATCAGTATACTGGGATGTGGTCCCCAGTTCAAACTCAAGTTGATTCTGAATTCAGAAATCCAGATCTAATATTAATCAATGATATAAATAATCATAAAACAAAAATAAATATGAGAAAAATTGAAAGAATATGATTGAAAATTAAAACACGTATCTAGGTACGCATTTCAGGAACTGGGTGTTACATTCTACTCACCTTACAAAAATTTCATCCTCAAAATTTCGATAAGGGGAAGATGAACACAGAAAAGATAGGGACGAGGATTATACCACTTAAGGTATAAATAACTAAGGGTAACACTCATAACTGACTGAATAATAAACTCAAGACTTAGGTGGCTCCTACACTTCCTGCCGTATTTAACTTCAAATGGTACTATATCAATGCAGACCTGATAACTGTCAATAAGGGAATCCTGTCTGATGAAGATAACTAAAATCTGAATGGTCTGATTAGACTGCCTGATCTATCTGAGAGTGATAAGATGAGCTGCATATAATAAGAGTCGCTAGCTTCACAGAAGACTTTAATAGAACTGCGATCTAAATCCCGTGTCTCTGTCTGACACAATAATAATTGGAATATCATGTCGCTGAATTATCCCTCACATATAATTATCTACCAGAACTTCTGTACACTGACCCATTTTGAATAATATAAAATAAGCTGACTTTAGGACTGTCCAACTTTTACTGCCTGAATTCTGCTAGAATCGTTAGAGATAACTTCTTTTTAAAACGTCGAGACCCAAGAATACAACACTTACCTGTCCGAAACTTATATTTATTGTACTAAACATGAAGCTATTTCTGATGAAGAGTCTGTAAGGAGATTACTAGATATTTTGCCTGTTTCTATCACTTTGGAAGAAGTCCATAATATCGTAGATAAAAAAAACCCGATAAACTAATCATAGATATATAAATAAAGAACAACTGATAACAACGAGTTTCAGTTGTTGACACTGATTACTCTGAAAGGTATAACCAAGAATTTATAAGAACCGCAAAGAGTTCTAGATACTGACTTCTGGAAGATAATCTGACTGTTGATTAAGCACTTAGAGAATGCTCAAACCTTGCAAGGTTTGCCGAACAAATCGTTAATGAAGATTATAACAACTTGATCAATACAAGGAGAAGATCCGGTTCATTAAATCCATGAAAAATATGTTAGGTGGGAGAAATTCGGGGAACGAGACTCGATGGTAAACTCTGACAAAACTAGCCACGAGCGAAACCAAACCCAGGTGAGGCCATTGCCTAACACAATGTTCGGTGCTTAACACTAGGTTGCGGCAGAGCTAACGCTCTGCAAGGCTCGCGCTAGGCAGAGCTTACATGGCAAAGTCAGCGTGTAACGCATCGCTATATGCTAAGCGCCAGGGTGCAACAAGGCCCACACCTGGTTGAGCTTGTGTGGCTAGAACACAACTCCCAATTGGCGAGGCTGGCGGAGTTCGTGATTCAACAAATCCATAAAGACTGCTAGGCATTGTGGCTCCGAAGGACATGATCAAGAATTCATACTAACTGAGATTAGTCCTGAATATTATCTTCAAGATATCAATCTTATGGAAAATCAATTCTGAGAATACTCGAGTCCCGTAAAGTTGATAGAAGAGATCGTGATCATCCTTAAAATAATATAATTAAGAACTATTATAGCTCTGTCTGATAGAAGTCCTGATTTCAGAAATTCATTTCATACTGACGTTCCTTGTGCAACGATATAGTTTATCGTTGCTACATCTCCTATCTATTCATATCTTAAGTTGGTATAAAGAAGATGAGAACTGAAAAGTGAAAAGATGGCTGGAGATAACATTGAAAAGATAGAAACAACATGAAAAATGAGGTAATAACAAAAAACTAAGATTGAGGATAATGGTGTGATAAAGTGGATATGATACGAAAATCTGCCAACTCAAAGCATGACAAAATGGGGATAATGGTTAAGGGTGACACCTTCAAGGTTCCAGTCCCAAATATTGGGCACTACTTCCTGCTTTCATCTCATCCGATACTCTAGCTTCCTCTTTTGATTGAATTATGTGCTTGCCTTCTTCTGCCATCTGCTCTAGCTTTTGGTCTTCTCTGTAATTGGCTATATGCTTGCTACTGGGGATGAAGTAGGGCTCCTCTGCAGTAGATCTTGGATTCTTTCTTGACGGAGGTACTGGATATGCTGATCAGACTGGTGCAGCGTTCTTTGCCTTCTTGAACGGACAGTCATCCTTCAAATGATCTCTGAATTTGCACAGAAAACTTAATCCATGGGCCTTCCGAAAGTTGTGCTATGGGTGTTCATGTTTCTAGCAGAACTCACATATTGCCTGCTGAGGGGAAGGTTGAAGAGGACATATGGCTAATGGGGGCACCAATGGGTCTGGCTGGATCCTCTCCATCCACCAACCAGAAGGGCCTCTTTACTGACTTCTTTTGTATCTTATCCTGACGTTTCTTCTCCAATATTTGTTCTACCTTATAAGAGATGGTAAGAACTTGAGAATACATCTTGAGATGCTGGGGCATAAGAAACATTCAAAATTTTATTCTCAGGCTTTGTTGGAATCTACTTGCTCGATTTTCATCGGCTACCATGTACGGTGCGAACCGACTAAGTTGTAGAAACTCAACAGCATATTCATCCCCAGTTCAGTCCTTCTACTGTAATCTGATAAATTATTCTTCCATCTTTTTTTGCACCATCTTCGAAAGAACCTCTCGTAGAAACTTTTCAAAAACTGGTCCCAAGCAATAGGCTTCTGCGGTCTCGCTGTTTCTTCCAGCCACCAGGTTCTTACTACATCTCTTGGTTATATCTTAGCCACTTCCACCTGGTTCTTGTCTGGGACTCGAGCTGCCTTCAGGAGAACCGTCGTGTTGATTAGCCACTACTAAGTATTCAATGGACTTTCTGTTCCAGAAAACACAGCTGGTTGCAGTCTCCTGAAATAGGTTACATTCCTTGGTTTCGGTTCACCCGGTACCATCAACAAGCTCCAGTGTAAGATCTCTGTCTGCTTCTGCTGGTTTTCCATCATACTCTGTAGGAGTCTTATCTGATCATCGTTCCTCCCACTAGGTGTTGGCCCAAAGGCCCATCACTCTAGTTTGATGATGATTAACTCATGTAGTTATGGTACTAATAATCTTGTATTTATATAGTTTCAGATTTTCTATTAAGATCTTAGTAGGTGCTTAGCTTCAACAAAGGTGTTTTAGAGCTAACACATATAGATTCAAGAGCTCGCGCATCAAGATCACATCTAGCACTCAGATGGAGTCAAGCTCTTTAGATCGTGTTTGGATCGAGTCAGCTTGGAGAAAGAGTTCTACAAGAAGACTTTGATTTGTTTAGTTTTACTTTATGTTTAGATCTTATGTAAGATAGACTTGTGTTGATATGCTCAAGTTCACACACACACACACACACACACACACACACACAAGTTCAATACGTTTAGTTTTCGGTTTAACCAGTTTTGGATTTCAAGTACACACATATATATGATTTTCATGAATAGATAGAATCAAAATAAGTTTACATAGTTTAATGTATATTGGATTTCATCTATATACATCTATACTTCATATATTTAAAAAAAAACTTATTTTGATGATTCTATTTCATGTGTTTAGAGTTTTGTAATTAACAAAACTTATTTTGGATTTAATGTCAAAAATATAGATATATCTTTTATATGTGTATTGAATTCTATCCATGCACTCTATTCTTCAAAAGAGTTTAAATATCTTATTTTTGTATTTATACAAGTTTGAGAAAAATCGGATTTCCATTTCAAAGTTTGTATCTTAGAAAATATCAAATTTGTGTTAAAACTTAATTTCTATATCACAAAAAGTTCAAATAGTTTGTAATATGTGTTGATTTTTTGTCATACATATTTGTTCTTCAAATATTTACAAGAACTTATTTTGTGAAATTATTGAGATTTTATGGGATTTTATAGGTGTTAAAAAGACCAAGTTTCAAACCCTTCTATTCCTAGCCTGAGCCCGCTGGCGGTCGACCGAACCAGAGCTCGGTCGACTGATGTGCATAAGGACTTTCTCAAGGACTTTCCTATAAGGCCGGTCGACCAGGCGTCGAGCGATTATAACTATCCAACTTTCGGGTAGCGCCGGTCGACCGGGTGGTCGACCGACAGGCTGAGTGCCTTTAGGCTCGGTCGACCAGGTGGTCGACCGGTAGGCGAGTTTGCCTGGGGCAGTCGACCGGTGGCTCAACGGTTAGAAATATGACCGTTGGACGGTCGACTGGTCGGTCGACCGACAGGTCAAAAATGACCTTTTCTGGACCCAACGACTATATTCTTGAGAGCCTATAAATAGGGGTTCTCTCAAGCTGTTTTAACAAATGATTTTTAGAGCTATTCTTCCCATCTTTTCAAGTATTTTGCAGTAAGTTTAAAAGAAATTTTGAGTCTAAAATCTTTATCTTTTATTTATTTTCAAAGTGTTGAAAAAATCAAAGAAAAAAGAGTTTTTGGGAAATTAGTTTTGATCTTTCTTTACAAATTTATTTAGTGAACCCAAGTGTTATTTTTTGTTATTCTCTTTTTCAAACACTTTGTTTTTCTCACACTTGAGCTATCATCTCTAATCCTATCTATAGGATCTTATTTTTGTGAGAAAATTGTTTGTGGTTTATTGTGATCACCAAATGTTGTTTGTGATCATTGGATCACCAAGATTGTAATCTTTTCTTTGCTTTGGCATTGTGCCTATCCCTCTTGTGTAGAGGTGATTGTGTTTGAGAGAGGAGTAGTGTACTCTAGGTATAGAGTTGTAATTCCTCAGTGGAGGTCCCTTTGTGGAAGGTCCTGTGTGGACATAGTGGAAATCCTTCTGTGTGAAGGCGGGAACGTAGAGCAGTGGCTCGAACCTCAAAATATATCTTGTTGTTTGTGTTTGATCACTATCTCTTAACTCTTTCTCTCTTATATCTTGCATTGCTCTATATTGCACATATTCATATACTAGATATAGTTTGTGTGTGCTCACTCTTGTGTTGAACCAAGAGAACTTCATATAGCACCTCAACTCTTAATTTAGAGGAATCTCGAAGAGTAGTTCCAGAGCCCTTCACGGGGAATTCAGGCTCACTCTTGGTTACACATAGTGAGTTACAATTAAGTTTTAAATTCTGCATCATTTATCCTAGATTAGCTAGTACACCTATTCACTCCCCTCTAGGTGTATTTCAATTGGTATCAGAGCCTACGCTCCTGATATTCAGTTTAACCATCTAGGAGTGAGATCCTTGGATATCTAATTTAGATTTACATTTGCACACATAATTGTTTATACACATATGGATTTCCTTGCCCCTTCTATATATGATGTTACCAACATTGATATGTGAAAGTTTAAGAGGAGTGCATACCTTAAATCCCTATGATTGCATGTTTACCTTGCCACTACCAAAAAATTTTATTTTGGTAATGACCAGCATATAGAGGCCTGTATAAGCCTTAGTGGCACTTAAGCACACACTTAGCAAAGATTAATTTTCTATGATTTCTCATTGTGATTCCGCTTTTGTAGTGTGGAATACATTGACCTCTCCTGAGTTACAAATGACAAATTATGTGGAGAAGGAACCCATGGTGGATGAGTCCGACAAAGCTTACTATATGGTCCAAGGAAATGACTCCCTTGAGGTAATTTTGGACATTCAACTAGATCATAGTGCTGGTTCTTCTTGTGATGATAACATGGATGCACATGCATTAAATGGAGAACTATCTATGTTTTGTGAAAACTTGCTTTCAAAGTACAAAGCTTTGAAAAGCAAGAGATTTAAATTAAAAGAAGAAAATGAAAATTTATTTTCAAAGCTAAACATTATTTTACAAGAGAGGGTTGAGATTTCAAGTGAAAGAGACTCCTTGAAAACTCAACTTGACCTTGCTTAAAAGAAAACGAAATTTTAAATAATAAAAATGATTGTGATGATGTTTTGAAGAAAAATGAGATTTTGTCTTCAAGACTTGAAATTATTTTAAAAGAGAATGATTCTTTGAAAAATAAAATTATTTTAATTTCAAAAGAACTAGATGTGGTTTCAAAGGAAAATATTTCTTTGAAAAATGATTTTGATTCTCATGTTTGTCATGCTACTATAGATTCATCTTCTATTAATAAACATGTTGCATGCTCGGCTTCTTCTTCAAGTATTAATATTAATATTTGCATGTTGAAGAAAAGTGTAGATTGTTTGGCCCTACTTTGAGCCAATGTGTCATGGATCAGAAAGAAATTGGAATCCATGTTTCGAAAGAAATATGCTTCACATATTCATGCACACCAATCCTGGCATACACATGCTTCTCACGTTCACACACATGATACCTTGTATGCTAGTGTGTATACTTGTACACATTGTGGACATATGGGCCACCTTGCAAAGTTTTGTTATGATAGAATAAATGTTTCAAATTTTGTAAATAAATAGTTTGGGTTAGGAAAGGTGTTAAACCTCATGAACCCAAAAAAGTATGGGTAAATTTACCCCTATTATATTTCATGTAGGTGTGGGCTCTCACTTGATGTGAAGGTATTGATGCCTTGATAGTGGATGCGATCTGAGCCTAAAGATCATATTTTTAGATGCATCACTTTCAAGGGATGTTTGATGGAGGACCACCATGGTTTTGAGACCTAGAGATTAGTTCATTGGTTTTGGTAACTATTTCTAACTCTCATTTTTGTTTACATACTTTCATATAAATATTTTAGCATGTCTTGGGTTTCAATGTTATTATATTAAATGCAATGTTATTAGATATGTGATATACATAAATAGTCTTTGAGATACACCCATATTCATATGGATTTAAATTTTGTGTTCTCACTATTATTTAACTACTATGCATATACTAGTTCTAAAACGCGTGCATTTAGCTTAATGATCATGTTTGTTTTGTGTTTCATGTGGTGATTACTTGTTTAGATGTAGTTTTCGTTAAAACTTATATTTTTACTTATATAAATAGTGAGCTACACTTGATTATTATGTGTTTGTGCTTCATTGCTCATTTGTACTCATGACATGTACATGTATAATCTAGTTTTAATGATTCTTTCATTTTATACTTGTTTTTCCTATTTTTGTACATGTTTATCTTCATGTATATGTTATTTTTATCTAAAACTAATAGATATACATGTATATCTTAGAGCCACTTACCTTCATGCAATATACTTTTATGGACTCGTTTATATTTGGGATATGTATGTATGCTTTTAGTTTTGATAAAATATACATATACCTTAAAGCTTGTTTAATTTTTATGAAAAAAATAAATTTTTATGATTTTCATATGTTTTGGTGTTTTGAGCTTTACTATTTATTTTCATGGATATGCTATTTACATGATTCTTGTGCACTCATGATATATATTTGATTTGGTTTCATTCTTGAAGGGTCTTTAACTAGTTTTTCAAATATTATTTTAAACTAGTTTCTTGATTCTTAAATTGATAGAGTTTTCAAACATGTCAAATTATTTTCAAACTCTTATTTTTAAAAACCCTACCATTCAAAAGGCGGTTGGATGGGCGACCATGCCCTGGATGCTCTTATTGAGTATCTTCTAAACTTGTGCATGAATAGGGCAGTAGGTATGAGTTATACACATGATCTTCATGTTATTTCATTTTTGTATACTTATATTTATTTTTTTATATATGTATGCTTCAAATTTTATTTGACTTCAATTGGTATTTCATTTTCATTCATACATATATATGATTTGATTGTACTTGTTTTTACAATGTCTTTACATTTTTAAAGCACAAATTATGTTTATGCTAAACTTGATTTTATCCTTAATGTTAATCGGTACCATTACAAGCTTATGCATTGATTTCAATTGGTATTTTTTGGTATCAAAATGTACTTCATATTTCACCTTCAATTGGTATCAAAATCTACTATCGGTATCTTAAAATTTTTTTGTTTCTCTACAAGTGGTACCAATTATCAACTACAATTTGATTCCTTAGTATCATAATTCATATTGTTGACTTCAAGAAATTTTAAAAATTTGTTTTTAAAATAGATTCAAAATTTGTTTATATGTATTGCCTATATGCAAAGGGAGCTTAACATCTCCTCTATATATACATTCATGTTGAGTGTATTACACATATAGTAGAGCTTGACCTCTCTTCCTTATGTGGTATACGTGTGTAAGGGAACTTAACATCTCTACTTATACATTGTATATTATATTTATGTGGGTTAGGGTCTAGTCATTCCTTCTTCATGTAATGCATGTATGCAGGGGGAGCTAACTTAACGTCTCTCCTCTTCATGAATGTATATCGCATATACATCTCTATTGTTTTGGTTGTCTTCACACCTTTGTTGATGAATTGACAAAAAAGGGGGAGAAGAATTTAGAGAGTTTATATATGTATGTTTATATCTTTATTTATGCATATATATTAATGTGCTTAGTTTATGCATTTCATTGAGTATCTATTTATTTATTGCTATGTATAAGTTAAGGAGGAGCTTCTATGAAGCTTATTTTTAATCCATGCATATATAACTCCATGAGTTTTTTCATCATAAAAAAGGGAGATTGTTGACCAAAGGCCCATCACTCTAGTTTTTATGATGATTAACTCATGTAGTTATGGTACTAATGATCTTGTGTTTATATAGTCTCAGATTTTCTATCAAGATCTTAGTAGGTGTTTAGCTTCAACAAAGAAGTTTTGGGCTAACACATGTAGATTCAAGAGCTCGCACGTCTGAAATCACCTAGAGGGGGGGGTGAATAGGTGATAATGCTAATCTAGTGAATTTAATGCAGATTTAAAAATTAATTGCAATTACACACAAGCAAGTAATTTAAGCAAAGAATATAATGCAAGAGATAAGAGCAAGTAAACCAAACACAAACACCGAGAATTATTCCGAGGTTCGAGCACCCAGCTCTACATCCCGCCTTCACCCAGAAGGATTTCCAACCACTATAACTTCACAAAGAGTTACAATCACACCGGAGTACCCAACTCCACAATCTCGAATACAAGTATTTCTTGGTGATCAAAAGACCACAAACTCTCTTTTGCAAAAGCCTCTTTCCCTTACAAGAACCTGTAGAACAATGGTTAATATTGAAGCTCAATATTGTAAGTGAAAAAGAAAAAGAACTTGAGAGAGTTTAGAAACTAAAACTTCAGGAATGAGAGATTCTTCAGTACAAAAACCAAGGACCAAACTCTTTTGAAAGCCTTTGAAAACTTTGAATATTTTGCCAATGCTTGTTGTGAAAACCTCTACCCTAATGACCCCTTTATATAGGATTTAGGAAGAGTAAACATAGAAAAGTTTTACCTGAATATAAGAGGAAGAAATTGACCCTCTAAAACAGCTAACCACGTTTTATTTGAACTTAAAACACATTTTGAAAACATGTTAAAAATCAGCCTCCAGAAAATCAGCCATTACTGCCAATCTGGCAGATTGGTCAACTTTGAGCACATTTTTCAGGATGCAAAAGTTCGAATTCAGAATAAGGTATATAGGAATAATTTATAGATCTTTAAGTCTTAGTTTTAATGCAACTGAAATCAACTCAATATCAGTTTAGATGAGAAATTTATCAATAAAACACTGACAGGTGTCAAACAGAAACTGTAAGCTGTTTTCAGAACAAGAACAGAGTTCAACCAAATATTTGACATCTTTAAAATTTGAATCTGAAAATGATTATTGAATAAGAAATTTAGATCTGAAAGTTATCTTTGAAATGCAAGTTGAATCATATTATTTGAATATAATAAAAAAGTTATGATAAGAAAAGTAAAAAGGTGTCAAGCAAATCAGCAGAACTAAAACTGGTTCAAATCCAAAACCCGATATATGTACTTGAAATCTAAAACTGATTCAATCAAAAATCAAACGTATTGAATTTGTGTGTGTGTGTATTTGAGCTTCAACCTATCCACTATTCTTTAACAAAACTATAAAACTAAAAACAAAACTAATGAAGTCTCTTGAGCCAAACTGAAGTCTTGAGCCATGCAATGACATGCTAAAGCCTTCTCTTCTATGATCATTCCTTCTTGCGCCATTTGCCCTATTAGCATCATAAACCTTGCAAACCTTGCAATAGCTAAGTAATGGCCATCATGAATGGTACTAACCTGAAACTCATCTTGAACAAACTTATTAGTACCAATATAGCTCTTAAGTGTTTTGTTATCATCAAAACTCTAAACAAATGGAGACTGTAACCTTTTGGGCTAACAATCTCCCCTTTTTGATGATGACAAAACAAATAGACTATATTATCAAGATATAAAAGGGATATAAAAACTCCCCCTCAAATGATACTCTATTTTATCAAGTATAAAACATGAAAGCATATACATATATGAATATGTATAAAACATGAAACCTACATATACATATATGAGATAAACATGTACAAAATATGAACATGTACAAAATATGAAACCAAAACATGAAATCACCAATACTTCTCCCCCTTTTTGTCATACATCAAAAAGGGTTAGGAAAAACCAATAAATAATGACATGCATAGATATGCATAAAAACAGTTTTTAATACCAAAATAAATCTTTACATGAACATGTTCTGAAATAATGCACTTGATACTAATAAAAAAAAACCAAACTAACCAAACTATGTTCTTGTATAAATATGCGTATATAAACTCAATACTTCTCATCAACAAAAGGGTCCAAGTAAGCAATAAAACATATTCTTCCAAAAAAAAATATCAATATAAGTGAATCATGATACCAATTGAAAGATAATCAATATATAAAAATTCTTGTTATTAATAAAACAAAAACAATAAGCGAAGTATAAAAACAACAAAATACTTTCCCCCTTTTTGTAAATAAACAATTAAAAATCATGCATCTTGAAACCAATAGAAAGTAAACAAATAAGCATCTTTATACCAATTGTAAGTATTTTTCATATGATACCAAATTAAAATCCATATTAATTTTCCTTTAAATCATTTTTCATCATAAAGTATGAGAGTGGAAAACAAAGGTAAACTAAATATCAATTGAGAGATAAAATACGAATTTTCTCCCCCTTTATGAAATACTAATTAAAATGATGCATAAGCTTGTATTAGGATACCAATTGACAACTAATCAATTTAAATATGCTATTCATTAAAAATCAAGTTTGGAAAAATTAAAATTTGTGATATTATTGAGTACAAATTAAACATATATGAGTATACAAAAAGAATGTCAATATTGATACAATTGAAACGATCCAATGATACCAATTGAAACAATAATAAGATCAAGTGTATACCTCATATAACCTACCACCCATTTCATGCACATGTTTTAAAATGATTTCAATAATAACATACAAGGCATGGTCGCCCAACCAACCGCCCTTAGATGGTAGGGTTTTCAAAATAGGTTGAACATAAAGTATGTGTTTGAAAAACTCTACCAAAGTGAAGAATACGAACTAGTTAGGGATAAATATGAAAACTAGTACGAAATCCTTCAAGATAAAACAAAAGGATTTTTCATGAAACATGAAAATCACATGATCACTAAAACACTCAAAGTCCATAAAGCACAATTTATACTCATGAAAACTAGATCATGAGAAAATATCAAATAAGGTGAGTGTACAAGTATTATGTGAAACATATCATCATGAAAAATGAACAATCAAGCTCAATATCGAATTTCTTAAAATATGAAACACACGTGAATCATGAAATCCATGAAAATCACCTTAAAATATGAAATCACAATCAAACATGGAAATCATCACAATGATTTAAACTTCAAGGCATATGTATGTCATGTACAAACTAAAGTATATATCTCAACATGAAGAGTCCACAAAATAATATGCATGAAGGCACGTGGTTCAAGGATGTATATGTATATATGATAGTTTGGACAAGATGGACATATACATGAAGTTAACCAAAATATGTGAATACAAGTCAAATGCATGAATCATCAAAACTAGACTATACTAGTACATCTAATGAATACAAATGAGCTTTCAAGCACAAACATTATAAAGATATATTTGTAACTCACTAGTTGTACAAATATAAATTCTAGTTTTAATGAAAATTATCATTCAAGCAAGTAATCAACACATGAAGCGTAAAACGAGTCAAAGATCAACATGAAAAATACAATCATGATAATCAAAACATAGAGTATCAAAAACAATCACAAAAATCCATATGATTATGATAAAGACATGTGCATAAGATCTATGATTCACATGATAGCTAAAACATAAGAGAACACAACATATGGGTCTGTATTAAACATGGGTGTCTCAAAGAACTAATCATGTAAAGCATAATTCTAATAAACATGGAATTATCATACTAATTATGAAACAATAAAACATGCTATAAATTGATGAACAAGTAAAGCATGCAAAATAAAAATGGGAGTTAGAGAATGATACCAAAACCGAAGAAGGTGCATCTCTAGTTCTCCAAAATAAGGTGGTCCTCTCCACCTAATCCTTGAGTGTGAAGCATCCAAATGGTTCTCTTTTAAGCTCGGAACGCATCCACCTCAAGGCACCAAAACTCTCACGTAATGCGAGAGCCTCCACCTACATCAAAAATCAAAGAGGTGGATCTTGGTACCCATTTCCTTTTGGGTCCATAGGGGTTAGTATCCTTTTCTAACCCAAACAAGATTAGTTGCTAAAATTTTCAACATGTAATCTATCATAGCAAAATCTAGCAAGGTGGCCTTTTCGACCACAATGTGTACAAGTGTACACATGAGCATACATGTTATGATTGTGTCCGTGATAAGCATGTGTATGCATAGTTGGAACTTGTTTCTTGCGAACCAAGGATTCCAAACGAGTGTGGTTCATGGTACAATGGCTCAAAGTGGAGCCCAAACAATCAACACTTTCTTCAAATTATTTAATATCATTTTCAATGCTAGAAGATAAAGTGGAGCATGCAATGGGTGTGCTAGAAGTAGAAGCTACACTAGCATGGCAAACAAGAATATCAATATCATTTTGCAAAGATTTATTTTTATTCAAAACCAAATCCAATTCTTTTGTTATGAAATCAATTTCATTTTTCAAAACAAGGTTATCTTTTAAAACATGATCCAATTTAGAAGATAAAACCTTATTGTTTTTCATAACATCATCACAATCATTTTTGCCTTTTAAAACTTCAATTTCATTTAGGGTAAGGTCTAGTTGAGATCTTAGTGAGTCACGTTCACTAGCAATCTCTACCTTCTCTTGCAAAACAGTTTCAAAAGTAGAGCATAAATCTTTCAATCTTCTTTTACATCAAGGTGCTTCTTTTTCAAGAGTTCATGTTTTTCTAAAGTTTTTCAAGCTTAGAGACAAGTTCAACATTTAAGGTTTGAACCTCACCACATCCATAGCAATAAGAATTAGAGCTATCATCTATTTGAGAGTCCGATTTTACCTCATGGGAGTCATTCTCATGGACCATAAAGCAAGGCTCTCCGGATACGTCTCTCCTCGATCTCATTATCTTGTTGATAATCTTTGGAAGCTCGGGAGATGACAACATGCTCCAAACTGCAAAAGCCGAATCATATCGATCAAAAACATGTAAAAGATTTTCATTAAGAGATGCTCTAAGTGCCCTAAGTGCTAATGCATTGGCCTTTTTATGCTTGCTACTATTTGGGAAGGATTCTTGTGTAGAGGCTTGATAAGCTAGATGTCCTAGGCTTTTTAAATGACTACTCATCTTGGCTATCCAAATATCATGTCTAGCAAAGTTAAACATAGGAGGGCTATCCATGAGTGCAAACTATTATGAGTGCAAATGATAATGCAAATGAAGATAGCAAACCAAGATCTTACTCCTAGGTGGTTAAACCTAAATATTAGGAGCACTAACTCTGATACCAATTGAAATCACCTAGAGGGGGGGTGAATAGGTGATAATGCTAATCTAGTGAATTTAATGCAGATTTAAAAATTAATTGTAATTACACACAAGCAAGTAATTTAAGCAAAGAATATAATGCAAGAGATAAGAGCAAGTAAACCAAACACAAACACCGAGAATTATTCCGAGGTTCGAGCACCCAGCTCTACATCCCCGCCTTCACCCAGAAGGATTTCCAACCACTATAACTTCACAAAGAGTTACAATCACACTGGAGTACCCAACTCCACAATCTCGAATACAAGTATTTCTTGGTGATCAAAAGACCACAAACTCTCTTTTGCAAAAGCCTCTTTCCCTTACAAGAACCCTGTAGAACAATGGTTAGAATTGAAGCTCAAATATTGTAAGTGAAAAAGAAAAAGAACTTGAGAGAGTTTCAAAACTAAAACTTCAGGAATGAGAGATTCTTCAGCACAAAAACCAAGGACCAAACTCTTTTGAAAACCTTTGAAAACTTTGAATATTTTGCCAATGCTTGTTGTGAAAACCTCTACCCTAATGACCCCTTTATATAGGATTTAGGAAGAGTAAACATAAAAAAGTTTTACCTGAATATAAGAGAAAGAAATTGACCCTCTAAAACAGCTAACCACGTTTTATTTGAACTTAAAACACATTTTGAAAACATGTTAAAAATCAGCCTCCAGAAAATCAGCCATTACTGCCAATCTGGCAGATTGGTCAACTTTGAGCACATTTTTCAGGATGCAAAAGTTCGAATTCAGAATAAGGTATATAGGAATAATTTATAGATCTTTAAGTCTTCTTTTTAATGCAACTAAAATCAACTCAATATCAGTTTAGATGAAAAATTTATCAATAAAACACTGACAGGTGTTAAAACAGAAACTGTAAGCTGTTTTCAGAACAAGAACAGAGTTCAACCAAATATTTGACATCTTTAAAATTTGAATCTGAAAATGATTATTGAATAAGAAATTTAGATCTGAAAGTTATCTTTGAAATGCAAGTTGAATCATATTATTTGAATATAATAATAAAAAGTTATGATAAGAAAAGTAAAAAGGTGTCAAGCAAATAAGCAGAACTAAAACTGGTTCAAATCCAAAACCCGATATATGTACTTGAAATCTAAAACCGATTCAATCAAAAATCAAACGTATTGAATTTGTGTGTGTGTGTATTTGAGCTTCAACCTATCCACTATTCTTTAACAAAACTATAAAAATAAAAACAAAACTAATGAAGTCTCTTGAGCCAAACTGAAGTCTTGAGCCATGCAATGACATGCTAAAGCCTTCTCTTCTATGATCATTCCTTCTTGCGCCATTTGCCCTATTAGCATCATAAACCTTACAAACCTTGCAATAGCTAAGTAATGGCCATCATGAATGGTACTAACCTGAAACTCATCTTGAACAAACTTATTAGTACCAATATAGCTCTTAAGTGTTTTGTTATCATCAAAACTCTAAACAAATGGAGACTGTAACCTTTTGGGCTAACAACGTCAAGATCGCATCTAGCACTCGAATGGAGTCAATCTCTTTGTATTGTGTTTGGATCGAGTCGGCTTGGAGAAGGAGTTCCATTAGAAGACTTCAGTTTGTTTAGTTTTAGTTTGTGTTTAGATCTTGTGTAACATAGACTAGTATTGATATGCTCAAGTTCACACACACATAAAAGTTCAATACGTTTGGTTTTTGGTTTAACCGATTTTGGATTTCAAGTACACATATATATGGTTTTCATGTATATATAGAATCAAAATAAGTTTACATGGTTTAATATATATAGATTTTATCTATATACATCTATGCTTCATATATTTAGAAAAACTTATTTTGATGATTCTATTTCATGTGTTTAGAGTTTTGTAATTAACAAAACTTATTTTGGATTTAATGTCAAAAATATAGATATATCTTTTATATGTGTATTGGATTCTATCAATACACTCTATGCTTCAAAAAAGTTTAAATATCTTGTTTTTGTATTTATACAAGTTTGAGAAAAATCGAATTTCCATTTTAAAGTTTGTATCTTAGAAATATCGATGTTGTGTTAAAGCTTAATTTCTATATCACAAAAATATTCATATAGTTTGTAATATGTGTTGATTTTTTGTCACACATATTTATTCTTCAAATATTTATAAGAACTTATTTTTGTGAAATTTATGAGATTTTATGAGATTTTATAGGTGTTAAAAAGACCAAATTTCAAACCCTTCTATCCCTAGCTTGAGCCTGCTAGCGGTCGACCGTCGGTCGACCAATGTGCACAAGGACATGCACAAGGCCTTGCCTATAGGCCGGTCGACTGGGCGGTCGACCGACTGTAACTACCTAACTCTCGGGTAGCGCCGGTCGATCGGGCGGTTGACCGACAGGCTGAGTGCCTTTAGGCTCGGTCGACCGGCTGGTCGACCGGTAGGCGAGTTTTCCTGGGGTGGTCGAACAGGCGGTCGACCGGGGGCTCAGCAGTCAGAAACATGACCGTTGGATGGTCGACCGGCCGGTTGACCGACAAGTCAAAAATGACTTTTTTGGACCCCAACAGCTATATTCTTGAGAGCCTATAAATAGGGGTTCTCTCAAGCTGTTTTAACAAAAGATTTTTAGAGCTATTCTTCTCATCTTTTAGGTTTTTTGCAGTAAGTTAAAAAGAAGTTTTTGAGCCTAAAATCTTTATCTTTTATTTGTTTTCAAAGTGTTGGAAATATCAAAGAAAAGAGAGTTTTTGGGAAATTAGTTTTGATCTTTCTTTACAAATCTATTTAGTGTTTTTCTCAAGTGTTTCTCTTTGTTATTCTCTTTTTGAAATACTTTATTTTTCTCGCACTTGAGCTATCATCTCTAATCCTATCTATAGGATCTTATTTTTGTGAGGAAAATTGTTTGTGGTCTATTGTGATCACCAAGTGTTGTTTTGTGACCATTGGATTACACGATTTAATCTTTTCTTTGCTTTGGCTTTGTGCCTATCCCTCTTGTGTAAGGTGATTGTGTTTGAGAGAGTAATTGTACTCCAAGTGTAGAGTTATAATTCCTCAGTAGAGGTCCCTTTGTGGAAGGTCCTATATGGACATAGTGGAAATCCTTCTGTGTGAAGGCAGAGACGTAGAGCAGTGGCTCGACCCTCGAAACATATCTTATTGTTTGCGTTTGATCTACTATCTCTCAACTCTTTTTCTCTTATATCTTGCATTGCTCTATATTGTACATATTCATATGCTATATATAGTTTGTGTGTGCCCACTCTTGTGTTGAACCAAGAGAGCTTCATATAGCACCTCAACTCTTAATTTAGAGGAATCTCGAGGAGTTGTTTCAGAGTCCATCTGAGGAATTCAGGCTCACTCTTGGTTACAAATAGTGTGTTGCAGTTGAGTTTTAATTCCGCATCATTTATCCTAGATCAGCTAGTACACCTATTCACTCCTTCTTTAGGTGTATTTCACTAGAGTCACCTTGAGAAGGGCCAGAACTATCACAATTTCCCCGTCTTTACATGTTTGAGTGGTTTAATGATAACAGAAAACCGAAAATAAGCAGATGGAAAGGTTTTTAGGTGTCAAAGGATGGAATATCAGGAAAGAAGAAATAACTTTGTACTTGCTGTTAGAATGTATAGTCAAGAACTCATGCGCTTCAGTTGCAAATTAATATCCAATTAATATGCCGGTTGGTTGTACTGAAGATGTGAGAGCCTAGGCTCTGATACTACCCTGTAACGCGCCGATCTAAGGGGTACGGAGATGTTACTGTGACGTATATATGCAGGTCAGTAATACCCTCGCATATATACGCTAAGCACCAGGACAGGCAAGAATCAGAGTACGAAAGTACGCAGTGCATTATACATTCCAACATATGAATACAATTACAAAGTTACCACAGGATGTGACAAAATATTATAAGAATATTACATCAGTGATAGGCGCAATGCGAGAATATAAAGAGATATACAATTATGAATAGTACACAATGCACTCACGAGTTACAAAGGGAGAACTAAAGAGACGAGCAGGGGGCTTGAAAGGATGGGGCCTCGGACTGGTCAACTGCTGATCCACGAAGCTACCGCTGCACCACTCTGATCGCCAGGAAGTCCCACGCAGTTCACGTTTTGAGATCTGAACATGCAGGTCCAGGAGAGTCAAAACTCCACAATGAGTGGAAAGATGAGTGCCAATTGGCGTGCATAGAAAGACACACGTGTATCTATAAATTCAAAGAGAAAAGCTTGTATAGAAAACTGTGTCGTGATCATAGGCACATAGGAGTATACAGTGAGACATCAAGAAATGTATCAAATACAAATGTGGACAATACTAATTATACAAGCTTAGACTTTGGATTCATAGGATTAATACGTCGAGGGGATAATCCAAGCAAGAAACCCTCATCTATATACCATATACCCCATATCACCATCATCTGAGTTCATACAACCTGAGTTGCCCTCAGCGTAGCAGAATAGGAATGTCAGAAGTAATTATTGTGTCACAATGACCATATACAGGTGATGGATAGGATAACATAATCGTACAATAATAACAATTAGTGTCCCTATTATTCTAATTATTTCCTTTCAGTGTCCCATACCACAGACAGTTCACACCAGGTTCGCATTCCTGTAGAACCCAATCTGAACTCTGATATAAGAAACCATTATTCGGATGAGGAAGTTATTCAATAACACCCGCTCTTGATTTTATTATTGTTTGGTAATTAAGTTATATCTGATGCAAGGTCATGTGTTGAGTCACAAGCATGCCGTACAATCAGTAAATAAGAGGTCAGAAATCTTATGTAGTTACCTAGAATCACATTTAGTAAAAGATGTCCAGCTCAAGTTAACAACATGAATTGTTGGATTATAATAACAGGGCAAGTTATGTGCAGGAGTAAGTTAATGTGCTACAATTTAGGTTATCCAATAATAAACATCAGTACTGTCTGATATTCAATCATCTCCCTACCAGTGTCTCACACCACTAGTAGTCTATACTAGGATGTGTATTCCAGTAGAACTCATTTGAATATGATATACCAGTACTCGATCGAAGGAGAGATTAAATATACCACGTTCCTAATATTATTATTGTTACGTGTCAGGTGCTAGATCAGGAGGGCAAGAAAACCACGGACGCGATAGTGGTAACTAGAGGTGGTCCCCACGGATACCAAGAGGTGGCCCCCACCACATGTGTGGTGTGGCATTTTGCTCCATGTGGCTCTTAGCTCCATGCCATATGCATTTCGGGTGACAGGTGCAAAGATGACGCGATATGGATACCAAGAGATAGCCCCCACGGATACCAAGAGGTGGCCCATCATGTGCGTAGTGTGGCACTTATCTTCACTCGCCATCCCTCTAGGTTCAGATACATGAGATGTTATATCGGTAATAAGTCAGGAGTTAGATACCAGTTGGCGGGTGATTAACAGTTTAAGTGACATGATACCGAAAAAATATATAATTAAATATTTCAAACTCTTCACAATTATTATTAGAAGAATAGATAAACTGTCAAGCAGACAATTAGCAAGCAAGTAAACATCTAAGTGAAGTTAAGCAAGCTGGAGGCACGGATAGCAAATAGTGTTTAATCATTAAAGCTCTTGACAGATCTACTGGAACGACTCGACTTAGAATAAAAGTCAAAAATCCGACAGAATCCGCCAAGGCAAATCTAGTGATAAAGCGCTGAGCGCTAAACATGCCTACCAGGCGGAGCTAGACAGACCCAAAAGTCTAAGCGCATTCCTGGTAGCTACCACAAAATCTATAAGGATACAAGGCCTAAAACTATTGGTAGCCACCTAGGACATGGGCTAAATGAAAGCCCGAAGACTAGAGTACGCCATTGTCTAAGTGCACTCTCGGTAGCTACCACGAAAGCCATAAGGTACAAGGCTTTAAACCTATTGAATAGCCATCCCGAGAGTGGAAGAAACCCAAAGTCTGTACAAGAGTACTTGCACTGTTAGTACCACACATGCATAAGTATAATATCATCTACACTATTACAAGCATTACAGTACATCAGTCCAATACAAGTCATGAATGTCCACAGAAATAAAGCACACCCACTCTGGTATAATACGCAATACCAGTTACATGTCCACAGCACCATTACAATCCACCAATACAAATACACAGCTCTTTTAATACATATCACCCATCGAAGCAGGGAACCCAAAAAAGCGAGAACACTCACCTAAAATTCTATAGAAAATCTCGCAAAATCTCAGAGTCCAAAACACGTGCACACACCACCATTAAATATAAAGATATAAATATTTTAGAGAGAATTAGAGGGAGGAGGAGAGGACAATAGAGAGCGAGGACCAAGAGAAAAAAGAGAGAGAATGGAGCCACGACCTGGTTGGCCGTGTGGCTCACAGCCGTGGGGAGATTTGGGTAAGAGAGGCCCCGGAGGCCTGCTGGCCTAGCTGGCCACAGCTAGAGGAGGAAGAGGGAAAGGGTGGAGCTCAGGGAGGAGAGGAGGAGGGTTGGTTAGGGTATAATGATGGGTGAGGTGATGGTGGTGGTAATCTTGGTGGAGGTGAAGGAGATGAAGGAAGTTGGGGATGTTGGTGGTGATGGTGTAGTGGTGGAGAAGGTGGTGGAAGTGGTGGATTGGGTGGAATTGGTGATGGTTTGAAGAAGGGGTTAGTGATATGGGAGGTGATGATGGAGGAAGAGGAGGAGGAGATGGAGCTTTGGGTGGTTTTGCTTAGGGAGGAGCATCCGCTGGGTAGGGTCTCAGCCGGAGGTGGAGGCGCCGGTGAAGGTGGTGTTGCCGAACTTGGTTGAGAGGAGAGGCCAAAATTGATGGAGGAAAGAGAGAAGATAGAATAAAGAAAAATTGAGAGAATTTTAGAGAGAATTGAGAGAGAGTGGGAGGAGGCACTGTTGGCGACGGCTGTGAGAGGAATAAGAAGAAGAAAAAATGAAAAAAAAAGAAGAAAAATGAAGAGATAAGGGAGAGAGCGGAGTAGATATTTTGGGGTTTTTTTTGTGTGGTGGAGAAAAATCAGGGAAGAAAAAAGCAAAGAAAAGAAATAAGGAGAAAGAAATGAGTGGAGGAGAAAAAAAGGAAAGGAAGAAAAAAGAAAATATCTAGGTAAAACTCTGAATTCAGAAAATACCGAAAACACCAGAAATGTCAGAAATATGGAGTAAGTTAGAAAGGTCTCCAAAAATTCTCATAATACAAATATTATTTTAAGGTATATGGTGAAATCGGATTTCAGAAATTCAATTCTATTTTTAAAATAAAAATCTTAGAATCTACCAGAGATACCTGTCGACACCAAATTCGATCGAATTTTGATAAATTTAGAAAACTCTTCAAAAATACATTTAGATAGAAACACGATTTTAAGAGATAATATGAAAGTGATTCCTAAAATTCAACTCCATTTGTATAAAAATTCTAGAATCGGTCGGCAGCATCGATCGATACCGTTTTGAAGATTTTGCAGAATAATTCAGAATAATTTAAAAATCATGAAAAATCTAAAATATTAGAAAATAGTGTTTGAAACTGAAATCAATCAAATCTGACTACTAGAAAAGTTAAATAGATCAGTACACTAGGATCGGGTCCCCGGTTCAGACTCAAGTTGATTCTGAATTTAGAAATCCGGATCCATATTAAGCAATGATATAAATAATCATAAAATAAAAATAAATATGAGAGAAAATCAAAACAATACGATCGAAAAATCAAAACACGTATCTAGGTATATATTCCGAGAATGGAGTGTTACAATATTAGTAGTTAATAGTAATTATTAATAATAATTAATAATAAAATGATAATAACAATAACATAACAATAATAAATAATAGTAACAACAACTACTACTTATAATAAAATTAATAATAATAATAGTAATAGTAATAATAGTATGAATATATAAAGCCAAATTAACATTTAATATCTCAAAATAGTATATTTAATAATAATAATAAGTCTTAAATCAAGTTAACTAGTAATAATATTAAAATAATAAGTAAAGCAAAATAATATTGAAATATATTAATACAATATTATCAATGAGGTATATTACATTCTACCCACCTTAAAAAAATTTCATCCTCTAAATTTCAAAAAAGCAGAAAAGATATATAAAGAGAGCCAAAGTCAAAGGAATAGATATCAGAATAGTTGAAGAATCCAGAGAATGAATCGATATCGATCATTGATGACATCTTATCGCTTTCATATCGCTTCTCTGTACATTATGGGTCCACCACGCTTCCACTGCTCAACTCTGATTTCTGCTGCCGGCTTCAAAATTGAGTGATCAGTCTCAAGAACTAAATTCAGAAGATAGAATCGGAATGGAAGATTGGAATTAAGATAAAAGTTTCAGATCGGTTGAAAATATTGAAATTGGTGGAATATTGAAATTGGGACCGTCAAGAGATTCAAGAGATGGTTATTCAAAGAAAGAATGATTGATTTTCAAGTGGACTCAATATCGTTGTGTGAATAATAAATGTATAATGCAGAGTAAATATAACTCGTCTCAAGTTACCTATAGAACTAGGTTCTTCTTGTGAAAATAAAAGTCAAAAATCAAGTGGCAAGTTGGAACCTAGGTTCTGATACTAAAATAATACATGTCACGCGCTGTTTCCCAAAATACGCAGAAACAACGCGCGAAGAAAGTCGGCGACGTATACCCCTCATATACACGTTAAGCTTTATATAAGATAAAGCTATATAAATCTACTATAATAAATTATGATCACTACAATGATGCATATAATTGTCCACACATGATAACGTATGAATAAAAGAAGGGTATAAACACTAACTCTAATATATAGAGAATCAAAAGAATAACAAGATAAAAAGGAACCACATCGGACCACTCATCATGCGTACGATCTCATCAACACACTGGTCAATAGAATATAACATCGCTATACCTGGATATGCAAATCTAGGATCATCAAAAAGCGACGTAATGAGTGTGCAAAATGAGAAAAGTGTGCACGTGCATATATGTGTGTGTGTACGGTCTACGATACTACTATGAAAATACAAGATAAAGAATATCATGAATAGAATTCATAATTCATCACTATAGAGAACATCATGAATAAACTGTAATATAGGAGATATCTCATCATTGTAATAAAAACAATTGATACTCTTATGTGTATAACCTAGCATTTGTCTCTAATCTGTTGATTTTTATTAACATGACTAATGTGGTACTTAGTTGTGTCCTATACCACAACTATTTTTTCACATATTAAATAATCTTATCATTATTGTAACTGCCTGCCAATATAATGCATGTGTTTTAGAAAGATACCGTGCATGTCGGTATCAAGGTCTAACATTCCTAGTAATGAAACATGACGGACCGCAAGGCCTTAATAACTGAGACCACAACCCCACACAAAAAAATAATTGGTGTGGAGTTATAATTCGGGCAAAGCCCTTGTAATATCCCTAGTTAATAATATGTATTAATATTTTTTTAATATTTATCTAACTTTATTTATTATATTATTATTAATTAACTTGAATTATGACTTATTATTATTAAATATACAAATTATTTTGAGAGATTAAATGTTAATTTGGATTATATTTTAATACTATTATTACTCATTAACATTTTAATTACTAATTACTATTATTATTATTAATGGTTATTATTGTAGTAGTTGGTGTTACTACTATTTCATTATTATTATTGTTATTATAAATAAATTACTACTATTATTTTTAATCATAACTATTATTACTATTAATATTTATAAATATTATTTAACTATTATAACTTATTATTTATTAATTTCTTAAATAGTATTGTTTCCTTATTCCTTTGTATTTGTATTTTGATTCTTTATATCTATTTTGATAGTTTAAGCCTTAGTCCCTCCTTCTCATTTTCTCTTTCTTTTTATTTTTCATTGGCCGAAAACCCCAAGCCCATTTGGCCCATCTCCCCCTCATGTATACCAACAGAATCATCTCTTCCCTCATAATCCTAATCCTAACCTGTGTGCAATCGTGCCCTCTTTTTCATCCTCTCCTCTACCCCGTAACCAGCCCCCATCTCCCTATTATCTTCCAGTCATGGCCATCGAGCTCTACTCTCTGCACGCTACCGGCTTCTACACCTCATTCCCTTCCTCGTCCACCTCGATGGAGAGCTCCGTGCCCACTCCCCGCCTTGCCACCACTCGAGTCACGCCACCATCCACTGTGAGAGCCATCCATAGCCAACCCTTCGTCTCCCCACCACGGTGAGCAAGAACCCAACACAACCACCATCCTCCCCATTCATTACCACTGCTGCCGTATCACCATGACTCACCTCCTTGCACGCCAGCATCGAACCTGATCTCCTCCTTCTTGCATCACCCTCCTCCACAGCACCACCAATCCTCTGCCGCTATCGATGACTTCCTTTCCTCTCCATCTCCATGCAAGCCCAGTAACCACCTCCTGCCATGCCCCTCTAGCTCATCTCCCTCTCACCCCAACCTTTGCCAATAGCTCTCCACCCTTCCTCAGCCTGCTCTCCCATCCGAGCACCCACCTTGTCTACCACTCTACCACCATTGCCGTGTGCTGTCGGAGCCCGAGCAGCCGCCGCAATCCATCACCCCTTATCCTTGGCCGCCGCCTGTTGCCTCCACGACACACTCACCTCCTTCTTCCCTCCATCGACAGCCGATACCGCTGAGGCCCTGTCCCCTTCACCATGGTCGAGTTCCACCCTCTCCTTCTCACTCACCGGAACTACCGTGATCTCGCCACCATACGCATCCACCTTAGACTGCCGCCCTCCTCCTCCCATGCGCGCGAGATCTCCCCCTCTCTGGTTCTCTCTCTCACTCTCTGTTATGTTGTCTGTACTGAACATATATGTATTTCTGTGCACATGTCTATGCACGTGTGTGTGCATGTGTGTGTAGGGTATGTGTGTTACCCCCTTGGGTGTGTGTTTGTATGCTATGTTAGTGTGCATGTGGACTATGTGTGTTGACTATGGGTGTGTATCTCTGTGTCCCTCTTTTATTCTCTCTCTACCTGTATCTCTCTATCTCCTTTTCACTCTCTAGGTTATGTAAATATGACCAGACTCGCTTTTTAGACTCGTTATGTAGTCCACGCCCGTATTCAGCTTTAATTGCAGACCCAGATTTGTGTTCGCTATCGACCCGATATGCAAGGTCATTTAAAGACCCGACACGCGAAGCGATTCGGAGATCTGGACCAGTTCGTGCAGTGCAGACCCGATAGTGATACAAAACCGATTCCTTGTCATTTCATGTGAGTGTTTGTCTTAATCATTTTTTTTGTGTGGTTATTCGTATCATTTCATGTAAAATCAGTGAGTGTTCACTTTATTTATTTAATTTATTTGAGTATTTATTCCGTTTTTTATCTATTTTTTATTAGATAGCGTTAGTTAGTTTGTTCAATTACCGCTAGTTGGTTAAACCAGTTAATTTCTTATATCTAGAAATAATTGCAGTTTTTATAATTTAGAGCCTGATTCTGATGACTAACTATTTTGATTGGGAGATTAGATTAGTTAGATAGTGGATGTTTCAAACATGTAGTAGATTATTGACACAAATTATTATGCCATAGAAGAGTTTAAATTGTGCAATTGATCAGATATAATCTTGATATTTAAATGTTCATAGATTCAACGCTTTACTACTGAGATATTAATGTTCTATCATTTCATGTGAAGTTGTTTACCATTTCAGATTCAAAACTAATTGTGTTATACCTTAGACTATGACTCGACTTAATCTTATGATTAGTTTAGTTTGTATATGTGAATAAATGATAGATTTTGTGTGAAATTATTTATCAGATATTTATTTGATGATTATTTAAACGGGAATTCATTTGGATATTGAGGATGAATTAGATATGATGTTACTTTATTAAGAGACTGAATTTTCTTATGCTTGAATCAGTATATGAACTTAGTTGGAGTTGATCTAAGATTTATGTTCTTTATATTGGATCTTGATCAATATTTAGATGGGATTGATTTTGTTGGATTATAATCGGTGTACGAATATTTTTCCTTTGATATCGATGTGAAATATGATGTTGGTTTTGGATTATTAGAAGCAAAAATTTTTGAATTTATTCACCGATTATATTGTTTGGGAGTGGATGAGTTTATTGGTGTAGAGTATTAGATGTAAACGTTTCTAGATTTCATATCGCTTGAGGATGTTTCACTCTTTAGTTATGATTTTAATATCTTTTGATTTAGTTTGATCTCGAGGATATTCAGCAGTTCACTTCATGATTGGTTTCTAATTATTTCAGTTATTCAGTTATGATATAAGTATATTATGATAGAGATCTTATTGATATCAGTTATCTTATATTTTCAGAGTTTTACATCAATTATTATTTATCAGCGATTAGTAAGACCATTAGGATAAGTGACTCTATATCTCCAGCATTCAAATGTCAGTTATTAGTTATCAGCTATCAGTTGCTAAATATTAGTTCTTAGTTGTCAGTTATCAGCTATTATTGACATCAGCCGTTATTGAAGATATCATGGTAGTATCGAGGAGCCAAAGCACCACTAACACTTTTACTGATTTCAAAACACACATATTTTTGCACAGTTTCCCCTCGATCAAAATTTGGCACCGTTGTTGGGGATTGGGAGCGGTTTATTCATGATTTTTGTTAACATTTCTTCTCTATTTCTATGTGCATGTCAAAATTTACAGAACTAAGAAATGCAAAACTTTCCCTGAGCATGAGCTCCGTGTTCTCGAAAGCAAGGATCTTGCTGCACAAACGCGGTAATTGCCACATTTGTACTACAATAACAGGGTGCAATGACCCTAGTTTTTGCAGGGCATTCCATTTTGCAATACTCTGTTAACTTTTGCTGTTAGTTTCCTGTATTTTTAACGTGTTCACTCTAATAAAAACAACAAAAATCAGTAATTGAAATTGTTAAAATCGGTTTATACATTTGCATTGTAGGTACATGTTAATTTTCATTCCAATTACTGTTTTGTTCTATTGTTGAGCGCTGGACTGAGGTGTACATATTGCACAACATATAAATTAGGACAAACACTTGTGTGATTTACTCACTTTGAGTGTTTATTCTTATCTATATTGCACGCTTCCATAAATCAAACTTAAGGGTAAACTCGATACAATATAAGGTGGGAAAGTCATTACCCTCCCTTGGCCCAAAAATTACTTCCCCACTCACACAATCTAAGTCTAAATAAAACTTGCTAGACGTTGTCCCTAGGAACATCTCGGACTTATTACAAGATTGACCTCGAGAGGAAGTTGTTAGTATCAGACTCTTGTCAAATCGGTGTCTAAAAATTGGGGATTAAGATGTTAAGCCTTAAAGATTCTGTGGTTTGAAGTAATTAAGGCCGTTACTTACGCATGGATACCTCCCACTGAATTTTTGCCCCCACCTGACCAATTAGTTTGTGGTCCAATTACTGCAATATCTCTCTCCTGCACAGTCGACCAATTAGGAGTCATCTAGGTCTAACTCAACCCTCTATACCTGTTTGATTTTTCTTTCTTTTTGTTTGTTTGCTTGCTTGCTTGTTTTCTTTTTTGTTTGTGTTTGTTGCAAAATGGATTATAACCGAATTTTTTCAACTTTAATATCAATCTATTTTTCACCTCTACTTTATTTGACTCAGATAACTCCAATCCGCCTTTGTACAACATGACCCAACCAGATAGACCAGATTGGATTTATTCGACTCTATATAATCCATATCCCTAATAAAACATCCGAATTGGCAACATCATCTCCATTCTTTACAGAGTCAATGAGGATTCACCTCCCTCGAGTCAAATTTTCAAACATCTTTTCCACAATCTTTTTCGCTTCATATACTCTTTTTCCCGAACAACCAACAAAAGAAAATCTGAGTTCGAAAAGATTCTAGAAGCCTTCAGGATACCGAGCGATAATTTCAAAATATGTTGGACTCCTAATTTACAGAAAATTTCTAAGATTCATACTCACCCTTTCAAGTGCCACCTTCCCAAATTGAACAGCCAGTCGACTTTGAAAAGAGTATAGAAATCTTTTCTGACTTCACACAACAAATCCAAAATCTGGTGGATTCATAATATCAATAAAATTTCTAAAATCAACTTTCATACTTACCTTTTCAAGAAGAACCGAGTGACTTAGAAAAGAATATAGAAGACATGATTCAAATTCAAAATTTATCACTCAATCCATTATAGGTTAAACGCACAAATGAGTCAATTGTCAACACTTATAGGAATGAGAAAACTCTCCCTTATCAATCTTTGACCAATCTTGATATCTCTAACCCTGTCAATTTGCTCTAAGAATCATGTCATTTTAGAAATCAAGATTCAATTTCATCATACATATTTGAACTTGACCATACCAAACTTCTGAGAACCATATTGACAATTTGACAAGTTATAACTTCCCTGATACTGAACTTGAACATGAATGTGGACCGATTCTCAATTTGGTAATTCAATTTCATTTTTTGACTCATTATTGACTCTGGTATCGTTACCCGATTTTAATCACTTTTAGCGAGTTAATCTTGAAATTGAATCACCAATCTTTCAAAATCATATTCCGTCAATGGGAAATATGTGCGAACCCCAATTTTTTTGGTTTAGACCTAATTTTTGAACCAATTTTGACTCTAAAACCTACTTGATTTGAGTCAGATCCCAGAGTCGGTATTAGTTCCTATACCTCCTAAGGCCAAATCAATCATTTTATCATATCACATTTCATTGTGAAACAAAGGTGTAGAAAAAAATGACCCAGAGATGATTTTTCAAATTTGAAAGTTAGAAGGGGATAATTTTCTAAACAAAATCTTACACATTTCCAATCAATTATTGAGTTATGTAGGATCTAAAACTATGGCAACACAAATACTAGAGGAGGTGAATAATGTTTTAAAAATTCTAAACAAGAAAATAAATAACTTGCAAGAAAACTAAATATGCACAAAATCAAACACAGAAAAGCATGCACAAACACAAGATATTTTATCCTGGTTCGATCTTCTTAGCCTACATCCAATTCTCAAGCGCCCGTTTGAGATTTTTCTTAACCTAATTTTGAAAACCCTCAAAACCAATAAGCGGTACACTACTTGACAAACTCCTTCGTCAAATCTGTACACCTCTTCTCTACACACGAGAAGACCTTCTTTGCAATGAGTACAATTGTCCTATAAGCTTGACTTTTGTGTAGAAGTGAATTTATAAGGATCTTATAGTGAAACTCTCAGATTTTTCTTCACTAAGAATTGAATTGGGTGAAGAAACAATCAAAGAGTAATTTTTCTGAGGAACAAACTTTTTTTAGAATTTTGACAGAATTTTTTCTATGAAAGTTAATATAAATAAATGAAATCACCTCTATTTATAGCTGAAGAATTCAGGCAGTTAGGGTAATTATTTGATTTGAATTTGAATCATATAAGTGTGAGAAAACATCAAAAAATAAAAAAAACTTACACAACTGTTCAACAGTCAGAAACTAACTGTATAGTCGACTAAGTATGAAGTTAGTCGACTAAGTATCACAATTTTTCTATTTTAGTCGACTAATTAATTGGGGTAGTTGACTATAATTAAAACAGAAACGAATTTCATGTCTCTGTAAAATTAGTTATAATCTACTAGGTCAATGGTAGTCGACTAGTTATGTGCGTCAGTTATCTATTAGTTGACTAAACAACCTAGACTATAATCAGATTGGTCTCTGTAACATCTATAAGTCAACTCGAGAATAAGGGTAGTCAACTAGTATGAATATGAATTGAAAAAGTAGAATATCAGACTTAACTTAGTCGACTAGGGTTAGGGTTAGTCGACTAGGGATGTGTAAAAATTGTATATTAAAGGCTTCTAATAATTTTCTAAAAGTCTAGAAAATTACAAAAAATGTGAAAAAAACCTTGTAATATCTTGTACACCTTGATCAACATGTATATGCTTTGTCTCCATCAAAATATTCTCCTTTAATCTGTAAGACATATGTGAGTATAAAATAAAACACAAGTATATATAATCATAAGTTTGTTATCATCAAAACCAATGGATATGTAACCATATGATGAATATGAAGGGGCAGCATGATTCAACATTCTCCCCCTTTTTTATGATGAGGCGCGCGCGCGTGTGTAACATAAGCTATAAGACAAGTTAAGCTCCCCCTGCATAAAAGACATATGCTCAAGCTCCCCCTGTCACAATACATATACATAAATCACAATTTAGAAATGAGATTTTCTCCCCCTTTGGCATTAACAAAAAAGAAAAACACAAAAAAGAGAGACATAAGATAGCACAAAGGAGTCTAATATCTTTATTATAGAAAAGCAAGTCTTGAAAAATAGAACATAGAGTTATCACAGAGAAACAAGTCTTGAGAACACAACAAAAAAAATTACATGTAAAAAAGCAACATCAAACAACAATGCCCATGAATCCTAGATGTTATGCAGTGTAGTCTTCAGCTTGCTTGAGCATCACACACTAGAGCCGGATGATGGAGGTGGTGGTGAAAAGTTTGTCTCAATGTAGTGCAATATTTCTTGTCGAGTGGAGTCCAAATGATCCATTCTAATGTTTAAATTCAGAAATTGATCCAGAATAAGACTTTGATTGTTGATAATGAAAGTTTGGGATTCCATCATTGATGTTTGTTTAGACTTTTTATCCAAGATTTGAGCAGAAAGAGAGTGATAGAAGGCACCAGTAGTAGGAGGAGTGGATGATTGGGAGGCTCAATGAGAATTATGAGAAGGAAAAATAGGTTGTGGTGGAGGTGTTTTCAATAGCTTCATGCATAGGAAAATTGATCTATCAAAGAGTTCCAATATCTTGACCACGTTGATCTCTGAAGCTAAGTCAATCTTGAACTTACAAAAGATATGAGTGAGAAAAGCATCATAGGGAAGAAAAACAAGTGCATCATGTTGGCCCAGAGGCCTTCAACTCTAGTTTGATGATGATTAACTCATGTAGTTATGTTTACTAATAATCTTGTGATTTTAGTTTTAGATCATTTAGCAAGATATTAGTTGGTGATTGCTTCAACAAAAGGAGTTTCGAAGCTTTCACATGGTGATTCCAGAGTCCGAGCATCAAGATGATACATAGCACTCGGTGGAGTCTCGCTCGTGGATCACGTTTTGGACCGAGTCGATTTGAAGATGAAGATCGTCAAGAAGACTTAGGTATCCTAGTTTAGTTTGAGTTTAGATCCATTGTAAAGATAAGAATAGTTGATATGCTCAAGTGCACAATACACACACGTTTTGGTTTTGATATTGGTTTTCATGAATAGATTGATCAAAATAAGTTTAAATGGTTTATATGTATAGTAGATGTATTCTTTCTATACATGCATGCTTAAACTTCTTAGACAAACTTATTTTGACTATCCTATTCATGTATTGAAAAATCAAAGTTTAATAAAATACAGTTTTGGTTTTTGATAAAATTTTCAAGACACAAAAATAGTTCAAATTGCTTGATATTTGAGTTGAAATTTTTATCACATGTTTATATATCAATGCAAAATGTTAAAACTATTTTTGGGGATTTTTATATATTTTACAAGATTTATTAAAATATTTTTAACATGATTTTCTGACCCAGAAATTGGCTGCCAGGCTTTGGCGGTCGACCGGGCCGGTCGATCGTAAGCCAGAGCCGGTCGACCGGTCGGTCGACCGACGTGCACAGGTCTGTGCACGTCTGGCCAGGCAATGGGCCGGTCGACCGGGCGGTCGACCGGACCAGAGAGCTTTGCTCTCTGTATCTGGGCGGTCGATCGGGCGGTCGACCGGGCTGCTCCAACGGTCATATTTATGACCGTTGGTGGTCGACCGGCCAGTCGACCGCCGGCCTGTCAGGCTGAAAAATCAGCCTAACGGCTAGTTTCTTGGGGAGCCTATATATACCCCATTTCTTAGGGGTTTTGAAAAAGATTTTCTAGAGCAAAAATTTCCCTATTCTCTGGTTTTAAAATAAGTTTTCAAAAGTGTTTAAGAGCCAAAAGATCAATCTTTATTTTGTTTTAGAGTTTTTGAAAAAATCAAAGAAAATAGAAAGTTGGGAGATTTACTTTGTTCTTCATTTCTATCTTTTACCAGAGTTTTTTCCAAGTATTTTTCTTTGAGTTTTTGTTTTCCAAACTTTAAGTTTTTCACACTTGAGCTATATCTTCTATCCTATTCTATTAGGATCTTTGTTTTGTGGAGAGAGGAATTGTTTGAGGTTGTGGAAACCTCCAAGTGTTGTACCCTCCTTGTATTTGTTGTATCCCTCTTTGGTAGAGGTTGATTGGAGTGGTGTTTGCTCCCTCTTTGGTAGAGGTTGAGGTTGTGGTTTACTCCCTCTAGTGAGAGGTGGAGTTTGGTTGTTTTGGCTACAGGCCTTATCCCTCTTCGGTAGAGGTGGATTGTGGTTGTATTGCCTCGGTGGCATTGTAAGGTTGAGAGAAGAGTTCGGTACTCCTAGTGGATTAGAAATCCTTCTCGGTGAAGGCGGGGACGTAGAGCTAGGGGCTCGAACCTCGGAACATATCATTGTGTTTGCGTTTGATCCATTGCCTCTAAACTCTCTCTCCTTTATTTTGTGTTGTGCATAGCATCATTCTTATTGTCATATCATTCATATCTTATTGCTTGCATTTGTGCCTTGCATCTTTTATATTGTCATATCTATTGTATGTTTGGTTGTTTGTGTGCCTCACTTATACTTAACCACGAGAGCTTCATATAGCACCTCAACCCTTATCTAGGGAATCAAGAGGAGTAAGTCCAGAGCCCTTCACGGGGAATTCGGCTACACTCGTTGGTTGTATTAAGTGTAGTTGCAAATTGTTTTTAACTTCCGCATTTAGTTTCTAGATTAGCCATATCACCTATTCACCCCCTCTAGGTGATTTCACATCAAACGTCACATGAACCCAATTAACCTCAAGTTTTATGATGACATAAATACAAGTAGCAAGATTTCTAGAATAATAATTATAACTTTCAGTCTTAGGATAAATGTTATATGCAAGAAGACGACCAATAAGCTTAGGGATAGGTTGAAGCTTATTATTGACCATAAGAGGACCTTGACCAGAAAGATAGATCTAGAGAATACTTCATTATCGGTCATCTCAATTTCATTTAAAGTTAAACCTTGATATAAAATATTGAGAATCTTGCCTAAAGATTTTGGAGTTAACTCAATGTCAATACCATTAACTAAGATAATAGAACTAAATTATCATCATCTTCATATATAAAATTTGTGAAAAACATATATATAAGAGATGGATAATACCTTGCTTGTGGTCAATTGAAAATAGATCATATAGACCAGTATGTTTGAAGATACGATGAGATATCACACTCAATGAAATCATTAAAGTTCACAAATCTACCAAGGATGATTTCTAATTGAGAGATTCTCAGGTAATCAGTCTCTAAATCATGATTTTTTTATAAAGGCTCTACAATTAGCTGATTTGAAAGATGAAGCTATAAACTTGGCTTTCTTAGCTCTAGACATGATAATTACCGGGAAGAAGACTTACAATCCTGAGAGATGTTGAAATTTGATGCTAGATCCAATGAAGGTATTTTCATTGGTTATTGTACTCATAGTAAAGCATATAAAATCTTTAATAAGAAAATATCTACTATTGAAGAATCTTTACATGTTAAGTTTGATGAATCCCTATCTAAATCTTTATATGGTCTTAAACAACACCTCATACTTGGTATGCTACACTTAAAAAGTTTTTTTTTTAAATTCTGTTTTGATATTGGTAAAGTTGATACAATACTTTTTATTCAACATGTAGATAAAGATATTTTGATTATTTAAATCTATGTTGATGATATTTTGTTTGGTTCTACTAATGAAACTCTTTGTCAAGAATTTTCTAAGACTATACAGAATGAATTCAAGATGAGTCACATGAGTGAACTAAATTATTTTCTTGGTCTGCAAATCAAGTAATTAAATGACAGAATATTCATTAGTCAAAGTAAGTATGTTAAGGAACTTCTCAAGAGATTCGGTATAGAAAATTCTGGAAGTAAGAGAACTCTAGTGGATACTACTACCTTTCTAGACAAAGATGAGAATGACAAGAGTGTTGACCAAAAAAGTATATAGAGGTATGGTTGGCTCACTCTTTATATATTACTGCTAGTAGACCTAATATTATGTTCAGTTTTTATTTATATGCTAGATATCAGTCTAATCCTAAAGAGACACATCTTAAAGCAGTGAAAAGGGTTCTTAGCTACATTATATTAATTATGGTTTATTTTACTCAAAATCAAGCATATTTAAGTTATTATCATATAATGTTGCTGATTTTGCTGGATGTAAATCTGATAGGAAAGTACTAGTGATACTGTCAATTTTTAGGACATTCCCTAGTATCATGGTTCAGCAAAAAGCAAAACTCTGTGTCACTGTCTACAACTAAAGTAGAATATATTGCTGCTAGTGTTGCATGTGCACAAATTTTGCGGATGAAACAAATTCTAATTGACTATGGTATTACTAGCACAACTTCACCTATCTTGTGTGATAATATAAGTGCTATCAATCAATCTAAAAAATCTTATTCAGCGTTCACGTACAACACATATCAATATCCTTAAGGGTGATATCTCTTTAAATTTTATATCTACTGATAATCAAATAACAGATATTTTCACAAAACCTCTAAAGAGGATGTCTTTATGAAATTTATAAGAGAACTGGGTATTTGCGCAATTTTTGATATATAAAACTCATTGCATATAGATTGCATTTCATATAGTATATTTTCCATTTATTAGTCTACTTATAGTTTTATTAGTCGACTTATACCCTTTATTAATTGATTGGACTACAAAGTAGTCGACTACTTGCATCAAATAGAGACTTGGTTATTTCAGGATACTTGACTTAGTCGACTAAAATTGCCTATTAGTCAACTAATTCATGTTATTAGTCGATACACCATAGACTTAGTTGACTAATACGGGAAAACTGTGTTTTTTTAAAACATATATTTACTCCAAAATCTGACCCATTTAACTTATATCTGGGATCTGAAATATCTCTTACTCAATCCTAATCGTTGAATTCTATTCTCTCACTTATATGTACCCTTCCCCATCTCTTTCTTACTCTCAAAACCCGAGAAATTACTCTCCCACTGTGCTGCTAAAACCAATCGACTGCTGTTCTCTCCCTCTTCCAGAATTTCAACTAATTTCGTTCAAATTTCAAAAACAACGAAAATACCAATGAAAATACCTAGATGCTTTACTACGAGTAGAATAGCCAACGAAAATACCTTCATTGAATCTAGTATCAAATTTATCCAAAGCATCTCTAGTATTTAAAAGAAAACATATACAATCAAAAACTTTAAAATAAAAACTTTTAGAATTCTATCAAAGAAAAGTTCATAACATGTTTTGTTCAATATAGGTCGAATAAGAATACGATTTAAAACATAGCATGCAGTAGCTATTGATTCAGCCCAAAAATATTTTGGCAAGTTACTTTCAACAAGTATAGTTCTAATACTTCTTACAAAGTCCTATTCTTCTTTTCAGCAACACCGTTTTGAGGAGATGCTCTAGGAAATGCAAAGTATGTGTAATACCAAACTTGTTGCAGAAATTTGCAAAAGATTCATTCTCAAACTCTCCTCCATGATCACTTTAGATTGTGACTATGGTTAGAGATTTTTAATTTGAACTCTTTTGAAAAAACTTTCAAATTCATAAAAGTATCATTTTTATTTTTCAAAAATATAACTCATATAAATCGAGAATAATCATCCACAACAACAAATATGTATTAACTTTTATTTAGAGAAGGAATACGAGCATGGCCAAATGAAATTAAATGAAATAATTTAAATGTCTATGAGTAGTAACTAGATCTTTAGATTTAAAATATGATTTAACTTGTTTTTCTAATTGACAAGAATCACAAAAATAATTATTTTTAAAAGTAAGTTTTTGTAGACTTTTAACTAAATCAAAATTTGAAAATTGTTTTCATTTTTAAATGCCCAGATCTTTTATGCTAAAGAGAAGAATCATTGTTAGATGCAATTAAATAAAAATTATCATTTGAAGATAAACAAATTATTGATAACTCATAAATATTATTATTACGAGCACCTTTAAATAAAATATTTATCATATTAGTATCATATATAAGACAAGTATCTTTTTCAAAAACTATTTTATAACCCTTATCATATAATTGACTTATACTTAAAAGATTGTATTTTAAACCTCTTACCAAAAGAATATTTTCAATAAGAGATTTTGTTGTTACCAACCATATCGATACCAATAATCATTTTTTTTTTGTTATTGTCTCCGAGTGTTACTATTTCTCCTTTCTTGTTTTAAACAAAAGAAAGTAGTTGAATATGGTTAGTTATGTGTTTAGAACAATCACTATCAAGTATCCATTTATCTTTATGAAGTACCTACAAAATAAAACATTTTGTATGGTATCCATTATGATAGGTGTCCAAAAAAGATTAGCCTTTGGGAACCCAAACCCAATTGAAATTTGGTTTTCATTTATTAGTATAAAAATAGTTGATAGAATTGCAAATATGATTCAAATATGATGCAAGATAGGCATTTTTATCAAAAGAATTTAAATTCTTAGAAATCCAGGTATATTTATGCTTTGGTCTATTTGTAGATAAATGTAATTCTTCTTAATAAAAGAACTATAAGAATGATGATTATTGTTCTTATAAACGTGAACATGTGAATTCTTTTCATATTTATCTTTAGAAAAATCAAGACATACACGATTATTAAAAATCTTTTGAGAAGATAATTTATTGAATTTTTTTTTATATTTTTCAAAATTTCTTCATACTTATTCTTAAAACATGAAATATCTTTATCCAAAATAGAAATTCATGAATTCAAATAAGTTGTTTCATTTTTAAGCAAAATATTTTCTTGAATCAAAATCTCATTTTTCTTTTTTAATTCTTTGTTTTCATTGTTTTCTTTCAATAAAATCTAATCTTTTTTAAATATTTATATTTAGTATTGATTTTTTTAAACTCAAGAAATAATTCATGAAATGCATCAAGAATTCCATTACCTTATCCTCTTGAGCCATAAAATAAATATTTGTCGATTTTGTGATCTCTTTTTCATTAGAGGAAGACATATCACTATCATCCCTTGTTGCTTGTAAGGTTTTCTTTTCTTCTTGAATTTGTTAATACTTTTGACGTTGCCTTTCGATTTGAGCAATGGGCAATCATTCTTCATATGGTCTGATTTATTACATTTAAAAAAAGAGGATTATTATTAGTATCCTTATTCTTTTTAAAACTTTTCTTGTTTCAAGAACTTTCTAAATTTTCTTGAAATCATGGCAATTTTCTCTTCTTTATCATCTGAATCTTCCATGTTCGAAGATGCATGGAAGGCTAGGACTTTCTTCTTTGATTGAATTTATTGTTCATCCTTCTTTCTGTCTTCAATTTTGACTTCATATGCCATCAAGTTTCCAACGAGGTTCTCTAATGTCATCGTTGATAGATCGTTGGCTTCTTTTATGGCAGTGGTCTTCTTTCCTCAATCAGATGTGAGTGCATGAAGAACTTTTCTTACTTTCTCCACTTGTGTGTACTACTTTCTAAGGGCTACCAAAGAGCTTGTGACGTCGGTGAACCCTGTAATCATTTCTACAATAGTTTCATTCTCTTTCATCTTGAATAGTTCGAACCTGTGAACAAGAATATAAATTTTAGATTCTTTTACTTTGTTTATGCCATGGTGTGTTACCTGTAGTATTTGTCATATTTGATGCGCTGTTGTGGCTGTTGACATCTATTGAATTCTTCTTTGTTCAAGGCACAAAAAAGTGCGTTCATCGCTTTTGCGTCAAGGTTGACCGATTTCTTCTATTCCTCGAGTCATAGTTTATACTTGGCTTCTCTTTTGTTGCTTCTATGATATTCTAAGTTCATAGTTGATTGATGTAAATAGATCTTCATTTTACACTTTCAATAGTTATAGTTTGAACCGTCGAACAGTGGTGGTCCTCGTATGGAATGCCCTTTTTTTGTGGAATGCTCTTCTTTGAATTGAGATGAAGAAAAATCCATTGCCATCTTTGTTTCTCGATCTGATACCAAATGTAAGATCTAAAACTATGGCAATACAAACACTTGAGGGGATAAATAGTGTTTTAAAAATTCTAAATAAGAATGTGAATAACTTGCAAGAACAATAAATATGCACAAAATCAAACACAGAAAAGCATATGCAAACACAAAATATTTTATCCTGGTTCGGTCATCTTGACCTACATCCAGTCCCCAAGCACCCGCTTGAGGTTTTCCTTGATTGTTTTTGAAAACTCTCAAATAACAAACAATACACCACTTGACAAACTCCTTCGCCAAATCTGTACACATCTTCATTCTGCTCGTCTTTTCTTTAACCACTTCTTGATAAAAGAAAGAAGGCTCAGGCAGACGATGCTCTTATGATCAACTTGACGAAATCCAAGGCTCTGTGCACCATTATGAGTTCCCAATTTCCTATCTCTCTACTTTCTCTCATTTTTTCCAATTAATGCATCCCACATGTTAGTAAGTTTTATTTCTTATTTCATCTCGTTACCTTTAATTCATCTCTCTATTTCTCTCTTTAAATCTTCCTTTCTTATTTGGTTCATTCCACATAATTGATTGGTCATCAATAATGCACATTATTATTTACATTTTCATGCTTAATTTTTGTTAAAACATTACTATTTAATTCATTTATTATTTAGCGATGTGCAGGCCTCCATAATCCAGAGAAAGCCCAAAGAAACCCAAAAGCCCATAAGAATTATGAAAATAAAGATTAATTGGAAGATAAAGGAAGCCATCTTTTCTCTCTCATTTAAATTTGGGTTTTAAATTAATCTGATTTAAAACCTAGAGGAGGAAAAGGATAGAACAAGATGAATCCTCCTCCTAATTAAGGATAGAGGTGGATTTCTATTTAAATCTGGTAGCCTGCACCACAAGATAAAGATAAAAAGGAGAAAAATCTGAATTTAACTCGGATTTATGTTGGCCCAAAGGCCCATCACTCTAGTTTTGATGATGATTAACTCATGTAGTTATACTACTAATGATCTTGTGTTCATTTAATTTTAGATATTCAATCATGATCTTAGTCAGTGTTTAGTTTCAACAAAAAATTCGAAGTCAAGTTTTTGAAACTAGCACGTGTTGATTCAAGAGCTTGCGCTTTAAGATCACATCAAGTACTCAAAGTGGAGTCTACCACATGGATCATGTTTTGGACCTAGTTAAGATGAAGAAAAAGATTTTCAAGACTTGAGTCCTTGTTTGTAAATTTTAAGATTTTATTTTTAGACAACGTATAAAGGATAGATTTATTATGGATTGCTCAAGCACACATATAGACACACAAAATTTATATTTGTTTTTATAAGAATAGTTTTAATTTTAAAAAATACCTTTTTGGTTTTGAGCTTTAAAGAAGATATCTTTATATTTCATGAATAGAGTTCATCAAAACAAGTTTACATATTTTATACGTATTTTGGATTTCATTCATACACATTGATGGTTCAAATGCTTAGAAAAACTTATTTGATGTGTCAAGTTCATGGTTTTTAAGTTTTGTATTTATCAAAACTTTATTTAGAGCTTATTGTCAAAAACATAGATATTTCATCTTATATGTGTATTGAATCATATCCATACACACTATGCTTCAAATGAGTTTTAATATTATGTTTTTGTATTTGAACAAGTTTTGAAGATCAGTTTTTCATTTCAAAGTTGATTTTTGAAAATACCAATTTTTGTTTAAAGCTGAATTTCTATATTACAAAAATAATTCAATTTATTTGTAATATGTGTTGATTTTTAATCACACATATTTGAATTTTAAAGTAATTCAATGAACTAATTTTTGTGGATTTATGTGATTTTGTGGAATTTAATAGAATGTTAAAAGACCAAGTTTTAATCCCTTTAATATCCCAGACCTGGGCTTCTGGCAGTCGACCGGACCAGAAGTCGGTCGACTGATGTGCACAAAAACGTGTACATGCCCTGGCTTGAGGGCCGGTCGACTTGGCGCCAACCGATCCAGAGAGTCACTCTCTGGATTTGGACCCGGTAGACCAGACGTTCGACCAACGAAGAGAGCAATGCTCTCTGGTTCTAGCCTCTATCGACCGACCGGTCGACCGATAGGTCTTTGACCTGGGTGTGGTCAATCAGCAACCCCAATGGTCATAAATATGACCGGTCAATGGCCGGTCGACCGACAGGTCATTTGGCCTAGGGATTTGCGCCAACGGCTAGTTTTTGTAACTCTATAAGAGGGGCTGTTTTTGGCTAGTTTTATACAAATTTTGGAGAAGTTTTATAGCCAGTTTTTTCCCATCTCTCTTAGAGTTTTTCTCCACATATTTTTGGGCTAAAAATTCCATATCAAAAGGAGAGTTTTTAAGAGTGTTTTCAAAGAGATTTTTTGAGTTTTTCACGACAACTCTATCTTGTTTTTCTCACACAAACTTGAGCTTTTCCATTGCCATATCTATCCTATAGGAGCTTTGTTGTGAGAGTGTTATTGGTGATCAAAGTGTAGAGATCACCAATTTTCATCATTGTATTTGAGTAGGCAAACTTGTGGGTTCGCATTGTGTAGAGTTCTTGAGGGAGCTCATTGTAGAGGTGCGACCTCGGCAAGCTAGTGTGCTTGCGTATGTTGTTCTTCCGGGAACAAGTGAGGGACTTGCGAGTTCAAGAGTTCTTGAGGGAGCTCGTTGTAGGTGTTGCGGCACCGAGTGATCTTGCGAGATCGATTCTAGTGGAAACCTTCATAGTGTTGAAGGCGGGGATGTAGAGCAAGTGTGTTCGAACCTCGAAATAACTCTTCCATGTTTGCGATTGCTCATCTCTCTATCACTTGTGTTTATATATCTTGCATGATTATATTGTTTATCTCTTTATATGCTTGATATATCTTGTGCTTAATTGATATATGCTTGGAAATGTTTGCTCACACTTATATTTAACCAAAAGAGCCATAGTGGCACCTCAACTCTTAATTTAGAGGAATCTTGAGGAGATAGTTCAGAACCCATCACCGGGAATTCGGCTATACTCTTGTGTTATATGTTGTGTACAGTGTAATAGCTTTTACTTTGCATAATTAATTTTTATTCCGCATTACTGTTGTGTTAGATTAGCTTGTCACCTATTCACCCCTCTAGGTGAACTACAATTGGTATCAGAGCTTGGTGTTCTTGATTTGGGTCTAACAACTTGAGTTAAAGATTCTTATTTAGCTAATCATAATATTTGTTTACACACATATGGATTTCATGACACTTCCTATGTTTGACATTTTTAACATCCGAACTTGGAAAGTTAAGATGTCTATGTACCTAAAAGCCCTAGGCACCCATGTTTATCTAGCCACCATTAAAGAATCTTATTTTGTTAATGGCAAGTATCTTGAGGTTAACACAAAAGCCATCCATGCTATAAAGTCTACTCTAAATGATGAATATTTATCTAGGGTTGCTAACTTTGATTCGGCTTTTGTAATATAGAACACCCTTATCTCCCTTGATAAACAAAATCAATACTACATGGGGAGTAACTCAAATGATGGAAGTGCTACTTCCAACATGTGCTACATGGTCCAAGGGGATAACCCCCTTGAGGTAAATTCTGAATCCGAGGTTGATGAAG